>JAEQML010074516.1:0-14322 GCA_016904865.1 Pissodes strobi | reverse complement strand
ACGTTTAGAATGGTTTTACACTGAAATGAAGAATTAATTTTGGTGTAGTAAAGTAGATTAAAAATATTTGATTTATGGTTTAACATATTTAGTGGCATATATATAAGAGAAGAGAGGTTGAACATAAATGAAACATGGTAGAATATTTTTGTTTAGATTACATATTTTTAAAAGAAATTTAAACATTACTTAATTAAAACACTAAACCAACAAACATTATATAAAAACTATATTCATTATTTGTAGAAAACTTAGACAAAAAATAGATTTATACGCTATAAATGATATAAAATTATTAATTTTCTATTAATTTTCGAGCCTTTTGTAGTTTTTATCTCTCTATTCGTATATTTAATTGAGTAATATTTTAAACCTTATAAATAATTTCGTGACATAACTTTTCGGAAAATTATCACAAGGATGTATACATGGCATTTGCCATCAAACTGTTTAAATGATGTGATATGCCTTTATAAGTACAAAAATTAAAAATATGTTCTAATTTATAAATACAATTGATAAACTCTTCTGGTGGGGATTTCAAGCTCCCAAAAATGTTATCCTCAGTCTGTTTGTACGCTTTAAAATAAAGTAATAAATTGTTTATGTCTAAGTTTTGACATTCCTTGCTAAACGATTCACAAATTTCACAAGTGTGGATCTCAAGAGACTTTTTGATAATATATCAACATACGTAGGTAAAATCATATTATACAGCAACAGTTTCTTTCCTGTAGCTATAATCTGGTAGAGCAAGTGCTTTATTTTCTTGTGGAGTATCATGAAAAATTGCAAAGTCTAATATTTCTGTAGACTCAGTATTAATAGTAGCTCATCGAGATATCTCCCTCGTAAGATGTTTACACATCAATCATAAGACCATATTAGCAAATCAATAGCAACTATTCTTACGTCTTACGTGAAGTATTAATATTATTGAAACAATAATTTTAACCCAGGATAATTGGGAATTTCATTATTCATATTCATCACAACGAAAATAGTAAGCGACTTATGTACTCTCCGTTCAGGATTTGGAGGAAAGAGAAAAAGCTCACTCCTCTGCTGGCTTTCAATCGACATCCCCGAAAAGCATCACTAGTATCAGACATGCTTATAATAAAGAATTATTAATAATTAAATGACAATACTACCACCTCGATCCTCGCCGCAGACAGAACGTACTCGGACTCTCGGCCTAATAAACAATAACATCTATTCGAAGAGTGACCTGGGTTTTTGATGTGAAAACCACTTTCCCTCACGCATGCGCACCTGAAATCGGTTGACAGGCTGTCGCCTCTCAGTGGTTATATACTCTTTGGTGAAGAGTCAATGGCAGTTGAGCCGCGTCGAAATAGTGATTTCATCATCTGGAGTTGTTTCGGAAAAGCCTGTAACGGAATATCGAGAAGTTCGGACTAACTAAAAATCTGTACAAGGCCGTTCAGAAATGTCATGCTTTCTACCGATCAAGATCGGAAATATCAGAAGTGTCATCTCAAAATTGCCTTATAACTTGTGTTTATTGTTAAAGGAAATAAAAAAAGGTAAATACGAATTTTCAAATAATACATTCTTGTGTTTTTATTTTTTTTATCACAAAAGTCGGGGTATTCTAGGGATTTTTTGGCATATGTCTAGGAACTTCTCTCCAGCGTATCTGACAACTTGGTTCCTATGCATAGGTCTAATGACGTTGATGGAGTTGAAGTTTGAAGCATTGTGCGCAATTATTTTCTGACATAGAATTAAAGAATTCAGATTTGATTTGAGATAAAAAATACATATCGTCTTTCACAAGGAACACAAGAATTGTTTATGATTTTTTTGATCTGCATATTACATGGATTCAGTTCATCTCGTGCTGATAAAACACACGAATTTTTGTAATAATTTCGTCATAATAGCTACTATGTAAGACAAATTCTTATATATTTCTCCATCCCAGATATTTAATGTTTATAATATAAGGTCGCTTAGGCCTTGGTTCCACGGTGTAAATTGCATAAGTGCTAATTAGTACTACCCCCCAACACCCAAGGTCCAGAACCGAAGCGGCCCTGGATAGAAATTCTAAAAAAAACTGGCGAAATAGGTAACAAATTGTCTAACAATGATGAATCCTCCACAGCAATATAACACATACGTATGTATCGTGGATACTTAAAAATTATTCGATCGATTCTACAAGGAGATTCAAATATATGTCCTCTAAAGCACATGCTGAATTCATGAAAAAAAGATAGTAAACCGCTGCTCTGTCAAAAGTTCACAGTCGAAAGCAAAAGGAAATTTGAAAAGGTTTGACTTAGTACTGATTAGCAAATAGGATCTGTTGTACTTCAAATTATGAACGCAAATTGGCCCACATACTATTTTGCTATGTGCATGGAGCCCAAAAAGTACTAGTTTGACTTTTAAACGATTACTGTACGATTTTTGATTTCTGATCATGGCAATAGCGTTGTTAAATGAGACCTTTTATTACCTGAAGGGGCAAATTGTAGTTTTTTAATAGCAAGTTGGACGGTGCTCCTTTTGTGTCCTCTATCTTCTTCGTTGTTTCCAACCCAGCATTTTACGTAGTATTCAACTCCAAGAGGCTTTCCTTGATCGTCTTCACCAGCTTGGAGTGTTACCTAAACTCAAAATTTTAAGTCATAAGATATTAAATGTGTTTTTGAATTGGTCACACGGCAGCCTAAAAAGCCATATGGCATTACTTACTGAGCATGGGGCCATGTCGGGGAAGTTAAAAGTGAAAGGAAATGCATTTGGTCCCATTTTCTTAATAAGTTTTTCCTGGATGGGCGTAAGTTGTTCATCTAAAAAAATAATCATTATCATTACAAATATAAAAATTGTGAACAAATTGTGTTACCGTTTTCTCGTTTGGATGGTGCGACTTGGATGCTGGCAATAGTCATTTCCTTGCTGAATTTGACTCCCATGACTTCATCCTCCTCTCGCCCATAGCGGTAGACTGTGACCACCGAGCAAAAGACTCGGCGGCCCTACAAGTTTAAATAAGTAAGTATTGAAGCTATTTTCAAAAGTTTATAAAACTATTTTGATTAAAACAATAGGCTTGAAGCTCTGCTCAGTTAAATCCAGTGAATAGGGTGATACGTAAAAGACAAACTTAATGGATTGGCGAAAGTTTTTCCACGTGGTTCACGAATTGTTAAACCTCTCCGGCTTTAAGTACGTAAAATGAGTATGGTACCATTGACATATATTTCTAAACATTCGAAGTATTTCATGTGAATACTGTTGAATAAATGGAGTTAACCATCGATGGTAAATCGTCATGCGCATGTTTAGGCGCAGACAAACTGCCCTGGGAAGGTTATTATTTAGAAGAAAAGTGATCGCTAAGCTGAGCATTATTATTGATTTTACCAATAGGATATTTCTTTAAATACTCCATCCATCAGCCAGTTAATCAATATTCTGGTTTTAATTTTATTGCCTTGAGAATCTCTAAGATATCGATTGGTTCTTATTGACTTGCAGTGGCTGACCAATTTTCCGCAGATATTTGGCCCCTTGGCTGCTCAGTAAATTGTAAAATACAAATAAAGGATGAGAAAGTATAGAGATACCTAGAGAGTATTAGCACCTCACTGATGCCTCACTACAGCAAACCCCTCCCGCTACATAAAGTAAAAATTCATAGTTGCCGAAATTCAGCAATTGGCCAAATAATACGACGAACACTATTCAGCTGCTCTAACTACGTTTCTCATGATCTGCAGCCAAGCTTTAAAACAGTAATTGGCCATCATCGAAACTTAACTACGAGAACTTTTAGGGTATTGCCCGGTGCAGTATTAACATTTCTTTAGACTATGAGTATACAGGATTCAAGTCTTACCTGCAAGTAGCCATCATCAAGTACGACGACTCCATCGATGGGGTCGGTGAAGTCAAGATGGTCGATGAAATCCCGCTTGCCTAAGTACACTGTGACCTTACCATTGGGTGTAGTCTTCTTGAATACCTTGACTGCAACCACCATTGAAGAAACAGTAACGAAAGTTTAGTTCGCACGTGAGAGAAGGGCCTGTCAAGCTAAACTGAAAAGAAAAATAAAAACCACTTCATTGAAAAGATCTTTCAATATAAATATTATCATTTTTCGAACTGTCTAAAAATTAATATTGTGTATATATGTACTAGGCATATTACACTCTCTTGGAACACTCGGTATAAACAAAAATTGTTTCCATCTCTCATTGCATTATTTTCAAAATGATAGGCAGTAGAATGACTGAGATGACTTCTGTATATCGAGCGATATTCTGAAGAACATTGTAAAAATAAGGAGCTATATTTTGCACAGGAAACGAATATGCATCAGTATAAAGAATATGCATCAGTATAAAATAAAGTATTTTTATACCTATTTGGAAGTACCAGTCGTTTTAGTGAATGCGACTTCTTGAACACGCAATCGAAATGTCTAAAAAATATGTAAACTTATGTGAATTTATATGGACGTTGTATACCATTATGTGATAATAATATATATTATAGTATATTATATTATATAAAAGTAATTGTTAGAATCATCGAAGTTACTTTAATTAACAGCGTTCAGAAGCACCCTGCCATCTTTTCAGAAACATCCGTTTATTAATCTTAAACTACTAAAAAAAAACTTTTACCTATACGTAATGTAGTAAGATATTTTCAAAATAATTTAGATTCACGATTTAAGGCAATTAAAATAGCATCGAAGTCCTAAAAGTTCCACAAAGCACATTATACTAACTAGAACATCCAAACAGAATAATGGATTTTGAATTTAGATGGAATATGTCTACAAATATGTTTAGGAGCAAAACTAGAATTACGATGGAACTACTACATTTTTAAACATATTGTCACGAATCGCCACCATCTGTATGCTTTTGGGCTACCCTATACAATTGACTTACAGCGTTTACGTTCTTTCCGTATGAATCATCGCCGACCGAGAAGGTTCCCGATAGGTGCGGCCGGGTGGAGAATACTACAGAAGCGGGCGGAGCAGGGTTGCTAGACCGTTTGGCTCGATTTCCCCAGTCGAAATTTAGAAATCCCTCAAATTTAGGACTTTTTGAAAAAAATCCCCCAAAAAATATCTTTTTTATGTTTTTGTAGATTAGGATATTTTATTCCTGGATTTTAATAATTTTGTGGCTAAAACATTTTCCCCATATCTCTAAAATATCCCCAAAATAAGCTCTGTTACATATAAAGCCTCAAAACTAGAAAATATTTAGTGCAAACATTGTCTTTAAACAAAGGTGCAAATAAAAGCTACTTTGTCCAGGAAATTTTTTATTTTTCAAATGAAAGAGAGAACTTATAACCAACAGTAAAAACAAGATAAAAAATTAAAAGGTGTGTGCTTAAGACCGTACGACAGGAGTGAAAACTCCAATAATGCAATATTAAAAGCTAAATAAAAATAAGGAAAAAAGTTTCTTGAAAGAAGGCTTCGGGTATCGAACCCGATACCTCTCACCATTATCCACTCGAAGGTTTTTGTCAAAAACGAGTATAAGTATACGGACCGGACCAGGCGTTTTCACTTTAAAAATACAATATTTGTTGATGATGTATATTTAACCTAAATTATTTCTCTAAAGTTAAATAACGATAAATTTCTTTAAAAGTATATAAAACCATTTGGCGGATTAAATATTTTTATGCCACAACTATAGATGGCGTCAGCGCAGCTCGGACATAAAGATTAGTAAAATATATATTTTTTACATTTTATGATCAGAATAATTGGATTTTTATGTTTTTATCTGATTTTGTTATTTAATAGATCAGATTTGAGTCGAGTCGCGTCAAACTTAGAATCCCCTGTTATTCCCCAGGTAAATATTGTTTCCCCAGTAGAAATCCCCAGAATAAAATATCCCCGAAAAATACCCCAAGGAAAAAAAAATCCCCTAATTTTTGGGGAAAATCCCCTAATCTGGCAACCCTGGGCGGACGCTTCCGGATTAGTCCCGAAACATATTCTACTGGATATAAATAGGCACAGAACGCGTGTTGCAGTTAGTTAATCGTTGTTTCCTGAATTATGAAGATCTATTAGTTGTAAAGTTATAAGAGTAGTTTAGTGTGTTCAATTGTATAGAGTGATAAAGAATAAAGAGAGAATTATTTTAAAATAGTAAAAGTTATGCTTTTGTCAGAACCCACGGAATAAGGTATCATTTGCTGTCAGATGTAGGATTGTGAAGGGACGGGACTTGTGAACTGTTCTTCGAGGAGAGAAGAGGGTGCAAGTACGTCAACGAGACCGTTTTGATTGGTGGATTCTGTGAACGTTTTATGACATTCTACTTTGAAATAAGCAGTGTCCAGAACATTCTATGGTCAATACAAGGCAACAAACGGCAACAATGGAGCAATTAAATAAAATGCAGGCCGATTTCATGGAAAATCTAAATGCTGAGAGGCAAGCGGCACGAGAAGAGGATGAACGTAAAAAGCAAGCAGAACTGGACCGGCTTCAGAAATGGATGCTTGATGTAACTGTAGGCGAGCAAGGAAGATTACAGAGAATATTGAACGGATAAAATGAGAAATTTGGAATAAAGAAGTAGACAGTATGTAAAAAGAAGTTGGAAACGTACAAACAGAAGTTGGAAATGTGTAAAAAAAGTAGGAAACATCCTGGACAATGTACAAAAGACAATTTGAAGCTGCTGCTGTTGCCTACGGTTGGAATAACGAAGAAATGGTTACATCACTAGTGGTAGCAATTAGACGTCTCGTTCAATAATTGTCCTACCCGGGAGCAACACAATACAATACACAATCAAGAGGCACTTGCGGCGCACTATTTCGTGGATGGTATTAGAGATCCAGAAACTCAGAAGATGCTACTTCTAGCCAAATTTGATAACAGAAGTGAACTTTTTGGTAGAGCCCTAGAAATCGAAGCGGCCTGTAACATCTCTAAGCCAACAATCAGGGCCGTATGCACCAAGAAGAAAAGCTGGCAAACAGTTGTGAATTAACTGAGATAGGCGGAATTTTGAAGAAATTAACTGAAGTTGATCAGGCCACGGAGAGATTCCGGTCGCCACTAGAATATAACCGAAATCTTAAAAATCAGGGCTATAGATGTGGCAGGACTCGACATTTCAAAAGAGACTGTCAAGTACAAATATTCCGGGAGCCACTAGAAGATAGGCCACGTAACCGAAATGTTTCAAATCAGTGCTATAGATGTGGCAGGACTGGACATTTCAAAACAGACAGTCAAGTACAAAGATTCTGGGAGGGACCCACACAAAGATAGGCAACGTAATCGAAATGTTTCAAATCAGTGCTATAGATGTGACAGGACTGGGCATTTCAAGAGAGACTGTCGAGTACAACTATACGGTCTACATCTCCATCCAGAGACGCTGGGAGTTCAAAGTCAAGTCAGGAAGAGTTACAACAATATAACTTTAAAGCTAAGCACAGAGAAGGGAGATTGCATAATAGTACAAATACTTTATCTAGAAGACCATGCTAGAATAAGTATAAACCTTGACAAAGAATAGAAGAAGCTCAAGGTTGATCAGCAGTGGAACACATAACAACTAAAAAAAGAACAGCTTGAGGATAGTGAAATAGTACTACGGTAACGGAATATAAGCTTATTCCGCTCCGCTAAATTCAGTTCAATTACGAATGATTTTCGATGTTTGGGATTTGAGTTGCCAGTGACATCTATTCGCGAATGGGTGTATTTCGTGCAAGTAATTATTTGGAAGCTACTTACGCTATTTTATACCTACAATTTGTGGAGTTGTTTCACTATAGGTTACTATATTTAATAGTGATATCTATTCGTGAATGGGCTTATCTCGTGTGGTTGGTAATTGAATCGGTCATTTGAGAAACAACATAAGTCACTGTTTGGCCGAAAACGAGATATTAGCAATTTCGTAATCTATACAATGACATGTAAACATCTTTTCCAGCGAAAAACCACATAAGTCAGACTATACGTTATTCGTTAATCTACGGTAAAAATATTTCATTCATTTGAGAAATAACATAAGTCATTCGACTTATGTTGTTTCTCAAATGAAGTCAAAGCTGGCGTCAAAAGTGGCGTTAGTAGAAAACGTGAGCTGCTACTAGACCGAACACGAGACAGCTCAGATTTAGGCGACAATGGGGACTCGGGGGGTGTTCGGGGTCGGGAAAAACGAATTTTGACATAAAAAAACTGTGGAACCTAGGGGGTAGGTTTCGCGAAAGAAAAATCGATTTTATAGGTGGAAATCGACGAAAGTCGGTGTGGTGGGTCGGACGGGTATCATTTAAACGGAACCTTGGGGCCCCTATTTAGTGTGAAGTTAGGTCGAGCGTAGTAGTTTTATTAAAGAGCATTGTGAGACATGTTAGAGGGATATTTGGGAGAGTGGAGTTATGTCGAGCAAAGTATTATTAATATAAGTGCGTTGTGAGACATGTTAGAGGGGTAATTCGGAGTGTGGAGTTACGTCGAGCGTAGTACTATTATTAAAGAGTGTTATGAGACATGTTAGAGGGGTATTTGGGAGTGTGGAGTTACGTCGAGCGTAGTACTATTATTAAAGAGCGTTGTGAGACATGTTAGAGGGGTATTTGGGAGAATGGTTATGTCGAGCGTAGTAGTTGTGTTTCTCTAAATATATCTTGTTTCTAATAAAACGTAGTTTAATTAATTTCTAACCATAACTACAACATAAATAGGCAAACAAAAATTATAAGCGTCGTTAATTTGAGAAACAACATAAGTCATCGACATTCAAAATTTTTTTCCTGCTTCAAATGACAGTTTATAAAAAAATCCCTGTTAACACCTATTTGGATCATTACAACAGATTGAAGGAAAAATCGTGAGTTATGTAGTTAACCAGGGACATATTCTATAATGTTTTATCTAGTTTCTGAACATTTTGCACAAGCTGACTTATGTTGTTTCTCAAATGACTGATTCAATTGGGGAGCGCAGTACGCTATTTAATACCTACAATTTATGAATTTTATTTACTATAAGTTACTTTATTTAGTATATATTGGTATTTCTTTTGCTTAACGCTGGGTGACCTATAGTAGTAGTCACATGATATAAATTATACAATTAAAACATCGGAAAGCATAATTTGTGACACGTCTTGAATTTTGAAAGCGGGCTCGTTTTATCTTTGTGGCGACGCTGATACGGGTGAGTGCTGGTTTTTAATCTTGAAATATTTTATTCATCTTGCGATATATTTCACTAATTTTTTCATTTTTAAATATATAATTAATAATTGTTTCTGATTCGCTTAATCGTATTTGGCTAAAGCAAGAATTTAGCATTTTTATATTACACTTTCAATTAGCTTACAGCTTCAATAATCTTAATTTTGTAGTGACCGTTGGGTTAAGATACCGATTTATTGGTGGATAATTGCGTCTCTCATTAGTCAAATTCATGTAATTTGAAAGTGGTTTAGTCCAAATTTACAGAGAACGTAATTATTTCATCGTTTAGCGGTCACGCACATTATTTTACGTATTTCCATTCAAATTGAACAGTATTATTTGAAGAATTCTTGGAGTAAGTTCTATATATTCCTGTAAAGGTAGTAAATTGAATTTTCGGTAGAATTTCTTCGAAATTTCCCTCATAGTATTGCTGGTTTTAATATTTTTTCTTTTCCAGGCTTATTTAATTCAATTTTCAGTTTATTTGTTACATCAAGCATATAATTATTAGCACTCGCCCTGTCTCGTCTCAACACTGATGTACCGACATTAATTTGCATTTATGAGAGGTTAATCTCACATGTGTAAATTTATCTGTTTTTTTTTTATCTTTTATCTAAATTTCTATCTCGATGTGAGATAGTGATTATCTTATCTATATCTTTAATTAATTGAGGCGTAATTACGCTCAATTATCGTTTATGTGCCAAGGGCCAAATAAAAAAAGTAATTGAAATTACTTATTTGGAGTTATAAGACTCATTTATAAAGAGGCTGTACCTCTGTTTTACCTATTTATCATTAAATTCAAGTTATCTTTTATTTAGGTTTGCCGAGAGTCACTAATTGGAACGCATTTCCATAATTTTCTTGTGAATTTAAATTTCAGTAATTATTTCTTCTAAATTTCATAATGTAAGTAAAGAAAAGAATATCTTGAGTAACAGTAGTTATTTATAATTTTTGCTGAACTTAAAATTGTAATTTAAGTTTCTGATTATACCTGCTTTACCCAGTAAATTTTTAAATTGTTGATTGCTTCCTCATGTGTAACAGTCTCACTGAGGTCCACACGATATTTCCCTGAATATTCTTTAATTAGCGATATACATTGATCTAAGACTAGGTTATTATTTTTTTGCATGTATCCAACGTTGGCTAAAAAAAACATCGTGCTTCGCAAGTAGCAGGTGTTCGTCCACGTCGCTGTAGCAGTCGTGTACAGGGAGCCGACACTAGGTTAACCTGTAAGTCCTGGATTAACCCATTAACATTTACTTGGGAACAGGCAGAAGCGGTTCCAGTAGAGGTCCCAATACGATCGCATGGTTACAGAATAGTTGGACAAGCTAAGTATTAGCCAATCAGAAGATAAATCAATTATAAAGACCAGTGATATCACCTCATTCATTCATTTTTTATCTTTTACATTAATTTTAATTCTCATTAGTCAATTTATTCATAAACTTTATTTCAAATAATTTCATCAATTATATTTGTAATTTAATCATATTGATAATCTCCATTTCACATGATACCATTGTTGTAATTTAATTGTAAAATTAATATATTGTTGTTTGAATTCCTTTGTTTAATTTATCGCAAGATTGAGGTCTGTGAGACAGGAATTATAAGGGCAAATTTCTGATATTCTTATCTTTATAGTTATTGACATTTAAGTATTCATATTCAGTTCGCATTGTCTCTAGGAACCCTGGCGCCCCAAAAAAAAATTTCAGTTAATAAAAGAGACAATCCAACCCCTAAGGAAAATAAAAACGAATCTCATGTTTAATTAAATTAAATAAATTAACTTTCGCGACAAATTAGTGCCCAACTAAAATTATCCTTACAAATTGGCGACTGAGCTAGTATACTGCTAAAAGCTAAAGGAGAATGTCAACCAAGACCAAGCTGGAGAGATATGTTAACTAATAGATTTAAAGTTCTGTGAGCTCAATGGGACTCTCTGATAGTTGATAATGGACTTCTTAAACGAGCCTGGGAAAGTAGTGAAGACACAGTTAGTGGTACCAAGAAAAAGGGTATCGAAAGTCCTGAAAGAAGTCCATAATGGAAAATCTGGTGATAATATCAGAGTGAACAAAAGGATTGACAAGATCCACTGCAGATTTTACTGGGCCAGGATGTAAAATGATGGTGTTGTCAGTGTTCAATCTGTGCCGCAAGTCAAGGACGCAAAACAAGATCTAGGGGGGAAATGAAACAGTAAAATATATGGGCCTATCGTTTGAACGTTTCGCTAGCTGGCCCTTTTCCGGAAACAAATAATAGTAATAAGCATATTTCAGTGGCAATTGACTACTTGAGTAAATGGCCTGAAGTATTTACGATCCCCAATCAAGAAGCTGTTACCATAGCAGATGTTCTCGTGAATAACCTATTCAGCAGATTTGGTGTTCCGTTAGAGCTGCACTCAGATCAAGGACGCAACTTCCAGAAAGTCTATGATTTACTCAACATCCATAAAACACGGACTACAGCCTTACATCCACAACCAGACGGCATGGTTGAGAGGATTAACAAGACCATTGAAGAACATTTATCAAGGGTCGCAGATGAATATCAGAAAGATTGTGACCAACACATACCACTGGTTTTGATGGCATATAGATCAGCAGTCCATGATACGAAGACTAACACCTGACATGGTTTTATTTGGAAGAGAACTTCGTTTAACTTGTGACCTATTATTCGGAACGCCAGAGCGGCCAGACAACCAGAGTATGGAAATTCAAGACTACGCGAAGTCTGGTTATATAATCCGCAAAGGAAGAAAAGAAGATCCCCCAAGCTAACGCCAGTATGGGAAGGGCTCTATACAGTAATCAAGAGAATTTGACGTGGTGTATAGAATTCAACGTAGCCCCAGAAGCAAATTGAAAGTTATCCACCTCGACAGCCTCATAGCATATGACGGACATGAAGTAGCTGATCGGGACGATCAGTTTTAAGAGGGAAGCAATGCCAAGACTAGCGACCATCCGAATGTTTTGTGCTACCCTATACAACTAAGCTTGACGCGTCTACGTTCTTCCGTATGAATCATCGTCGACCGAGAAGATTAGTCGCGAGACAAGCGTTGCCAACCAAATTTTTGAAAAATTCATTATACGCTCCTTGAAATTTCCCTAGATTTAAGCAGACGGGAATTTTTAAATTAATTCTGAAAGTTATTGGCAAGGAATCGCGAATAATCAGATAAATATAAATATATATAACTAAAGAAAATATAACTAGCTGTTAATTAGAACATCGAGACCGTGGAATCACCCAAAGGCGAGATGCTCAAATTTAGTGGTTAACTGTTAAGAGTACAGATGGAGCTAGAATAATGACACTAAATAGACAGAATATTATTTAAAATAAATATTTTTAGGTATTTTCCATTTTACTACTTATTTTAAAGCAAAGAAAGTTTTAGTTTAAAACATCTCAAATTCCCTAGATTTTACGATAGTTTCCATATTTCCTTAAAGGAGGCGAAATTTTCCTAAAATGCCCCTAGAGTTGGCAACCTTGGCGAGACATATTCTACTGGATATAAATAGCGCGTAGAACGCGTGTAATTTTTAGTGCTACCGTTTCGGTACAATTGTACTGAATTCATTACAAAATTGATTCGTTCAGTACGCAAGTACTACATTTTAAAAATTCACCATATTCAGTACGAAATTGGATAATTGAAAGATTAAAAAAATACACTGCAAACTTAAAATCAAATTAAAACAAATTTTAACAATAACTGGATCCATCTATTAGTAAACATAGTAATGTTCCGTGGCGCGTGCTACAAGAATAATTATTTTTGTTTTTGTTTTTTGAATTCCTTTCAACGTGTATGTGGTGAGCAGTCAACTGTTACAAAAATGGATAGGTGGGTGTGGAGATAATTATCGTTACCCAATTTTCAGTTTAGTTTTAATTTGTTGACGCTGTGTATTGTAGAATAATCGTACTACAAGTTATTAATTTAAAATTATAGCTAGATTATTTTGTTATTTTAATAAATTGTTTTTAGATTTGTTTTCGTAAGAAAATTAATAACCACAGCCTTCAACTTTGGGAACTTCATTTCAAAATACCAGCGATCAGCGATGAGTCAGAACGTGACACCAACGAAATAGCCCATCAGGATTAAGAGGAATCCTTCATCCTTCATGAATTTAGATGAAGATCTGGGGACAGTTTCTAAACCCAAAATGCATGATGTGATACAAAGAGGAGTGGAACATGGCATATTTTATAGTGTAAAATTAGTATTTAAAGTATTATATTATATTTAGGAATTTTAATGGTAATACAATTATTGATGTGTATTAGATTAATTTGCGAGGTTTCGATTCGCAATCCAATTAGAATTAATCAACTGCTTTTCCGAAATTTATTTTTTCTTCGTCGAAGGACCAGATGTGAATAGTAGGCTCAAATTCGCTTTTACCTATTTAATTTATTACACCAAAAATATTTGATATTAAAAGTACATCTTAGGGCAGGACATTGGACATGTTCTTCCTATTGTTACGTTTTTCCCGTGGGTTCTTAACAGAATTACAACTTTGCTATTTTCAACTAATACTCTCTTTATTCACTACCACTGTATACAATTTAACACTCTAAACTACTCATATCACTTTACCACTAATATCTATTCAACACTCAATGATTAACTGAACTGAACTGTTAACCGACTGACTGACTGACTAACTGACTAACTAACATTCGCCTTAGGTCTGCTTATATATAATCTCCAATCTATCACGAATATTCGGGAAGTATTCCGACGCCACTCAATATGATCTCGACGAGACCATCGAGATAATTCCAGTCCAGCGATCCTGATACTTCGCGACCGGCCGGGCGATGAGTCATACAGACAAAGAAGTGAGGGGCACGGCGGCTAGTTGTATAGGGTAGCACAAAAACGTTCGGATAGTTGTTAGGCTAGCCGTAACATTGCCTCCCTCTTAATTCTGATCGTCCCGATCAGCTACTTCATGTGCGTGATATGCTTTCAACCTGTCGAGGTGGACAACTTTCAGTTTGCTC
>JAEQML010074515.1:0-14323 GCA_016904865.1 Pissodes strobi | reverse complement strand
TCAAAAACAACACATCGGATTCACATTAAGCGGCACTCGGCAGAAAACAAGAATGGATGACATAATGAATCTGGACCTCATAAGAAAAAGACGGAAATGTTAGGCACACCAGATAGAATACAAACACATTAATAAAACGGCGAGGAAAAATGTAGGGGGGGCAAAAGAAAAGTAGATGTCTACAAAATGCCCAGAGATGAACTTCATGAAGAATATGACATCTTTAACATACATAAAAATATTAAGGAAGTAACAAGTCGATATAGAAAGACTCAAGCAACAATCTTTAGGTACAATAATAACGAAATAATTCTAGACATAGAACCCAAGCTTATGAGATGGCAGCAATATGTTAGGCTTACCACCACCGATAAACCGCAAAATAAATGAATGAGGTCCAGAAACAACCAGAGATGAAGTTGTTCATGGAATACGGGCAGAGAAAAAAGAGAAAAAGCTGTCGACCCTGACGGAATGTACGCTGGAATAAATAAATTAATCGCAAGGAATTTCGGCAAAAGCTTGGACCTAATGACACCATTATTCAACAGAATCTATAACTCAGACAAAATATCATTAGACTCGTTAAAACCAACATCTATAGCACTGCAAAAAAATGCTATGACTATCGAATGATAGGTCTTATGTCCTACGTACTAAAAAATATCTTTATAAAATGCGAACACCAAATGGACTACATTCAGTCTGGATTTCGAAACGGATTGGGCACACGTGAAGCTTTCTCCTCTCTAAATGTACTGACACAACTGTGTAGACATGAATGCCAATGTTTATGCACATTTTATCGATTTATCGAAAAACGCTCTATTGCATTAAAGACCAAAGATTTTATGAACAACCGAAATCTATGAGCAGAACCTGCCCCTAATCTCTGAACTTATTGGTATCCAGAGGTAGTGGCCAAGGTAGAACAAATAGCATCAGAAGATATATTGATCAAAAAAGGAATTCGACAGGGTTGTGTCTTATCCCCACTGCTGTTTAATCTATACCCGGATGCTATATGAGAAGGCACTGTATGGAGTTCAAGGCGGTATTAAGAGCAAAAAACTATAATAAACAACATCAGATACACTGACGATACCGCTATAATAGCAAATGATGAGCAAGAGCTACAAAACATACTGAATCGTGTAATTCACTATAGAGAAATGTTCGGTTTAGATCTTAAACAATTGAACAAATCACATTAATAAATTATCTAAGAGTTAACATCAATATGTTAGAAAGAGAACGATATTGAATAATGTGTTGGTCTAATGCATTGATATTATGACACAGTTTTTTTCCATTTTCGCAGTAAGTTTTGATGATAGAGATATCAAACCTAGTATACTCGAAATCAGCAGCGAACGGACTATCCGATAAATGAACCATATACGGGGTGCGCCATTTAAAATAACGAAGTTGATGTTTATTTTTTACCGACTCGATCGTCAAATTGTTTCTTTTTTTAGCAAATTTTTGCGGTTCTGGTAAAGTCCTAAAACTTTTAAATGTGATATGCTATGCTAACTCTTCAAGTAAAGATTATAGCTATCATTCTAAATATAACCAGAAACCCTGTACATATACAGGCCAATGTTGCAGAATTCATGGGTACAGAGTATTATTAGCACAAACAAAAAGAACTACTGAACACCTTCGATAAAAGGAAAATAAAGTATCTGGACAATGTGCTGAGAGATGAAAGATACCATTTGGTTTGGACTCATAACAGAGCGCAAAGTACAAGAATCAGAAATCATGGTTAAAGGATTTGAGAATATGGTTTGACCGCTCGTTTACGGATATTTTTGGCGCTGAAGTTTCCAAGAACATTTGGATCCCCAAAATTCGGAAAGGAGAAAACTAAATCTTGTACTTATATTTACAAATTATTTTTTGTTTATTTCTACAAATCCTCCTGAATACGAAGAAATAAGTTTTATGCTAATATTTTATTTTAATTACATTTTAATTTCTTTTTAAAATTTGACAAAGCGCCCTTATTTAACCAATGCGAATAAACCCAAACCACAGAAAATATAGTATATTTTCTGTGCCCAAACTAATCATAAGCTAAATTAAAGCGCGCTTTGCTAATTTTAATTCAGCTAACGCAACCTAACCAAAACGGGCTTCTCGGATATTAATTTAGGTAACACAAATTAACTAAAACTAACACAGATTAATCTCAACGAGCCATACCTATCCCATAAGTGGAAATAATACCTAGTTATATCTTCCATATAGACAATTTCCGCAGGAAAAAATTGCAATACAGTTTTTCTGATACTTTTTTCGGTTTAAGTTTGTCGCAAGTTTTGCCAAAAATTGCTTTATAATTGAAATATTTAAAATTTGTTGAAAATATTGCTATTTAGAAATTATTTAGACATGAATGCATGAATGTTAGTAAACAACAATAATTATTTATAAAGAAAAAGTTGAAGCTGGCGAGTTGGTATCATCCAGTTGTAAAATGTTTTATAAAATGAACAATAGTTTGAAGGAGACCGACGTGTATATAATTTATGAAAAATAATTTTACTATTTTTAACATGAAGTGAAAAACGCATAAGCATACATATGCTGTTTAGGAAATTACCTTTCAGAGTTTGCATTTTCATAATAAGAACTTCTCTCGTCATTTTCACATGACAAGTTACTTCTGGGCGATAATTCTGAACAAGTTGCTCTGTTAGTTTCTGCGTTTCCAGATTTCACTGGCTGCCCATTTCTGGCATAAAACATTGTTAAATAGGACCTATTTTTCCTATGGTCAGCTAATGATATTACTGGTGCTCTTCTTTTTAACTTTGTATTTCTAAGAGTGGTAATACTATTGCTTTTTGAATCATTTCTGATAGAGTCAATTTCGGATTTCTCGATATTTCCAGTATAAAATGGAACAAGCTCACTTATTTTATTAGAATCGTCTTCCTCTACTTCTGAATCATCGTCGTGGAATTGTTCATTACAGAAGCTTCTACATTCTTCAAATTCAGTGTCATCGATCGAATCATAATATTCCTCTTCCTCCGTTGTCATATTCTGGGTGCGGTTTTATAAAAAATAACTCAAAAGATGGGTTTAAAGTATCTTCAAAAATAAATATAACTTGTTTTTACTGACATCGTGTGTAAAAATTCAACCTAGAAATTTTGACACTGCCGAAAGGTTATAGCTCGGCGGGTGCAGGTTTACCTCTACCTGGTAACATGACAAACTAATAAATGCAGATTTTCAAATATTTATATGACAAATTGTTTCATTTTTTAGATGGATCGACATGTTATCGGTTTATTGATGGCATTTCAGTTAGCTACTATAATAGCATGCTAATATAATCAGTCTTACAATGTATTAACTTCAACCTAAACTTAGCATACCTATAGTAAAAAATAGTATATTGTGTAACTAGGAGGAAAAGCAAAACATTCCTGGACGATTGTGGTAATCGCTGGACGAGGCACAGCCGAGGCCAGCAACACAGGAGCCAGGAATGTGCTTTTCGTACAAATTACACATACTATTTTTTTTTTCGATCGGAATTAATTATAATACGTATTTATAAAAATAGAGCCAAATATAACTCGCAATAAAAACGATGTTTTAAATTTAAACTCAACATAATATCAAGTTTTGAATCGAGCGAGCTTGGAGTTTATTACGTAACTAGGGAAACTACAGGTAAATCTTGCTTTGAATAAACGTCGCATCTGACAAAGAAGGTGTTTAAATATGACAGAAATTTTATATTCCCGGCCTAGGACGGAAATGTTGAACGTACAGTTATTGCATGTTGCCAAGCAACGAATACAATATACTGGAATCATAACTTTTGCGATGAGAAAATACATCGGAAAGGTATAGTTTTTCGTTCGATCGGATAAAAAATCTTATTTTCATCCGATCGGACGAAAAACTATACCTTTCCGATGTGTTTTCTCACCCCAAAAGTCATGATCCCAGTATATTGTATTCGTTGCTTGGCAACATGTAATAACTGTACGTGCAGCATTTCCGTCCTAGGCCGGGAATACAAAACTTCTGTTATATTTAAACACCTTGTTTGTCAGATCTGACGTTTATCAAAAGCAAGATTTAGCTGTGGTTTCCCTAGTTAGGTAATAAACTCCAAGCTCGCTCGATTCAAAACTTGATATTATGTTAAGTTTAAATTTAAAACACCGTTTTTATTTAGAGTAATATTTGGCTCTATTCTTATAAATACGTATTATAATTAATTCCGATCGGATAAAAAATAGTATGTGCAACTCGTACGAAAAGCACATTCCTGGCTCCTGTGATGCTGGTCTCGGCTGCGCCTCGTACAGCAATTACCACAGTCGTCCAGGAATGTTTTGCTTTTCCTCCTAGTTACACAATATAGGTACTACTTTGCAAAAAGTGCGGAAAGCTACTTCTTTTTACGAATGTGAAATTTTGTCGCACGAGTTGCAGGCTAGTGTAACAATCACATGAGTTACATATGATATTTTTCCTATTAAGAATAAATAAATAAATAATATAAATCCAAATAAAAACAAATTAGCGGGGGACGGGGCACAGGAGACCGGCGAGGCACAGAAGTGCGTAATATCTTTTAGTCGGCCGAAAACTAGTGCTTAAGGCATGCGTTTCCTTCCGAGTTTTAGTTACGCCCATGTCGTAGACCTGTGTACCCCTCAGTGGTTCTATATTATGTATTCCATGATTGTTTATTATTTACCATACTGAAGAGATTTTTTGTTTTTTTTTTCAGATGACGCGTGATTACAAAATGAAAAACAGACTGTTCCTAACAGAGGAGGATATGACAAGAACTTTGAATATGGTAAACCGGAAGCTTAGGATGCCTCCGCGTTACAGAACCCCAGTAGCGCCGCCTGATTGACTAATTCCAACCCCGCCTCTCAATGTTGTTTACGTTTTTTCACTGCACGCATTTTGTATAAGACTTTTCGATAAAAGCAGGAATGTGAAAGCCTAGATCAGGTGAAGCAATGGGTTTGACCGTTAACGTCATGAGTATAGCCCTTGCAAATTCTTTATTATTTTTTTTTTGAATTAGTTAGTTTTTTGGCATGCCTTGGGTTAGTTTGGGTTAGTTAGTAGCAGCGAGCGGAGGGCATTGCATGAATTCAATAATTCAAATGGGTGAAGTGAAAAAACCTAAACAACATTGACGGCGGGGCTAGTGTAACAAACGTGTTTATCTAGCCAATCAGGCGTAGTTGTTTAACTGGGGTTCTGTAATGCGCAGGCTTCCTAAATACGCAAACCGGAAGCAACTATGTGTTCGTAAAGCTTGTCAATGTGTTGGAATATCGAAGACTTGTATTTTTCGTAGAAACAAAACGAATTAATTCCGAAAGCCACTAGGAATGATGATTTTAAACAAATTTTTTTCCAAGAACAAGACTGAATAAATAAATTGAAACTCTAGAAGTAATGTATGTACTAATGTATAACACATCTTACTTTACGCACTAGTGAATAAATGGTCACTTTGAGCACCGAACATTAACAAGAGACTAGAAGGTCCACTCTCAGTCGGCACTTTTGATATAGCGCTTACAAAGGCGAGACGCCAGACTTTCACGAAACGATTAGATACGAGGGTGATACGTGGCACGAGGCCTGGGGCCAAATTCTTGAAATCTGGTGAAAATATGCTCGTTTCATCGTTAGCTACCGAATTCTTGAATTTAAATAGGCGAAAACTTTGACTAGTTATCTGGTGAATATATTCACCCCCTCGTTTAGTGATGAATTTGAAAATTTTAGGTTTGGAGCATTTGCATATTATGGTGTAGTATATTACGTTGTGGAGTGTGCATAAGATTTCGTTTATATAAGTATAATTATTCTAATTGAAAGGTAATTTAAGTTTTTGTAATAGCATATTTATATTTAATGGAAATTGTCGATTTATTAGCTGACGAAGACGAAGCTGAACAAAAGATGCGTCAAATAATAGGAACAGTTCCAACTTTACCGACTTAATTTATCGACTAATTTATGTAAAAACCCCCTTGCTACTCTCGCTAGAATCATATTTGTTTTAGGCAGGGCCTATTTTACCACTAGGCCTACTAGGCCCGTGCCTAGGGCCCAGTATCAAAGGGCCCGAAACGGCGAGCATAAAATCATAAAAAAAAAATTAAAAACAATAATACTACTATAAGAAATGCGATTTCATAATATACCATAAAAGCCTTTTTAATTTCACACGAGATTTCATAATCCTAATTTGCAAAGCGTAGCGCTGCGGCACGCGGACGCGGCACGAGCAATACAAAGAAAACATCAAATAGCGAAAGAAGAAAAAGGTGAGAGAAAATGAAACAGAAAAACAGAGAGATGCAATGTTAATATTTCTTCAAACAGCAGCTACAGCGGCAGATAAGCAGAAGGCATCAGCAGGTTCTACTTCAAATGAACTTGAACTTGAAGATGTTAATCCTTTACCTATTCCTCCTTCAACCACCAGCGACCTAAGCTTAATCAAAGACGAAAAAGCCACAGATGGCGAAGAAAAACCACATACTGAGTATTCTGCTGAAATTGACCATATAAATAAAGCCTTTACTTCTCAAGATTAATGAGCTTTTCTCGCGAGATTCGAGATCGAGAACTAGATCTAGCAGATTGGCCGATGAATATAAATTCAGATTTTGAGGAGCATATTATTAAAAACAGACCAGAACAAAACATAGACAAAATAAGTGGATGTTCAAAACGGCTTGACGGTAAAAAAACTAGATTGTTACAAAGCACAGTATTTTATAAGATTAAAGGAAACGGTGAAAAAGTTCTTCGTGAGTGGCTAGTGTATAGTTGTAAATCTGGCTCTGTTTAATGTTACGTCTGTAAGTTTTTTTCGGAAAAAAGTATTGCAGCTATTAAAGTAATCTTAGTGCTAACGGATACAATGATTGGAAAAATATCACCCAGGCATTAAAAAGCCATGAACAATCGTATGAACATATAGCCTCCATCGGTACATTAATAAGTAGGAGCAACATAGAAGGAAGAATAGATACTGAAATGGAAAAAAGTTACCAAAAGGAAAAATAATACTGTAGAAATGTGCTATTAAGGGTTAGTTGCAGCTATTAAATTTTTATCAAAAAATGGTTTAGCATTTTATCGTTCCACGACGAAACTTTTTCCCAAGGGAAATGGTAATTTTTTAAGCTCGTTGGAATTTCTTAGTGAGTTTGACCCATTTTTAGCTGTACATCTCCAAAATTATGGCAATCCTGGAAGTGGACATGTTAGTTATCTTTCATCAGCCATTTGCAGTGAATTTATTAATCTCCTTGCAAAAGAAGTAACAAATTTCATGTCAAAGGAATTACAAACGGCCAAATATTTTGCGATTATAGTCGACTCAACACCAGACGTTTCTCATATCGATCAATTAACTTTTATTATAAGATATGTTTTATCTAATGGCCAGCCAGTAGGAAGATTTTTAGGTTTTTTGCCATTTTTTTCTCATACTGCCGAAAGCCTATCACATGCTTTACAGAATAAATTGGAAGATCTCATGATCAATATAAATTACTGTAGAGGCCAAAGTTATGACAATGCCGCTAATTCTAATATGTCTGGCAAATATAACGGATTGCAGGCAAAAATTAAGGAAAAGTCGAAGAGTGCCCACTTTGTACCATGTTCCAGCCATTCTTTAAATTTAGTAGGTAATAGTGCTGCTGAAAGTTGTTCAGAAGCAGCTAGGTATTTTGAAAATGTACAGTGTTTATACAATTTTTTTTCGGCATCTACTCATAGATGGAATGTACTTCAAAAATGCCTAGAAATGTTAAATCCTAAACCGCCAATGGTCAAAAAACTATGCGATACAAGTTGGTCGGCTAGAGCTGATGCTATAAAATCAATTGCACTTGGTTTTTATCAAATAAAATTAGCGTTAAAAGAGTTGAATGAAGATCCTCATCAAAAACAATTAACCAGAACAGAAGCAGGAAATTTGCTTCGAAAAACAGAGACATTTGAATTTAAACTCATGACAGTCATTTGGAAAAGAATTTTGTACAGAATAAATGCCACTAGCAAAACTTTACAAAACACTGAAGTAAATTTAACTGCCGCTTGTACACTATTTAATGGTCTAATTGAATTTATAAAGGATTTCAGAGAAAAGTTTGCAAAATTAGAAGAGGAAGCGAAACAAATTCACCCACATGCTTTGTATAAAGATGAAACGTCAAGAGTTTGCAAGAGAAAACAGTCTTTTGATGATGGACCAGCACAACACACTATTTTAAATAGCTCTGAGAATTTCAAGATTAATGCTTTTTTCCCATATGTTATAAACTAATTACAGAATTAAAACTGAGAATGAAATTGTACGATTATGTAAATGAAGTTTTTGGCGTAATTTTTAATGAACCGTCAAGTGAACGTTTTAATATTAGTGTAAAAAATATAGAACACTTTTATAATATGGATGTCGATGTTCTTGATAATTTAGTGGATGAGCTTGTACAATTTAAGGAACTGTGCAAATCAAATAACATTTCTCTGGATCCACAAAAAATGTTAAAGTTTTTGATTGACACCAATATTTTGTACTTTTTCAAATGTTGAAATATTGTTACGATTATATTTAACAATTCAACTCTTATTTAAGAAACTCATTTAAATAAAGAGAATCTTGCATCCTTAGTTGTTTTAAATGTCCAAAGCGATATTTTGGATAAATTAAACATAGATGGGATAATCAATAAATTTTCCGAAATAAAAGTGAGGAAGAAAATTTAGACAATTGCCTATCTAGTTATTAACAATGTTATTAAATCATAAATACTCGGGTTCCTTTATTTCTTATTAGTCATGCTTAACTTTTGAATGAAAATTTTTGTATTGCTATTTGTTTTATGTATCTAATTATCTAAATATTTTTATTTTGTTTTTTACATGGACGTGCTCATAACAAAAATTAAAGCAGAATATTTAAGCCTATTGGTTACATTCCAATATACAGAGCAAGACAGGGCCCGAAAATTTGATGATGCCTAGGGCCCAACTCAGTTGAAAATAGGCCCTGGTTTTAGGAACGTCATTGCTTTACAGTTTTATGCAACTAGGTCAATTAGACATTGAGTGCAAGTAGTACCACAACACACACAAACAAAAAAAGAAGAAGTTAGCAGGGTTAGAAATACAAAAACGGTTTAGTCTTTTTGATTTTATTTCAAATTAATACCTTGTTTGAACGATATTTCGATGTTGCTAAATGGTAACTTAAGTTTCACCATAAACGTTTTCACCCAGTATTGAAAATTACGACTTCGTCTTATAATCAATGTCGGGTGAAATATATGTCATGGAAATTTTCACTGGTGAAAATTTTCACCACATTTCAACAATTGGGCCCCTGAGCGGTTCGCCAGACGGGGCAAGGAGGGAAATGCTAGGGTCGGAGCTTAGAGTGAACCTTCTAGTATATTCTTATTATTACTATTACATATAGATTTGTGTTTAGTGAAAAACGTGTCTAGTACTTTGTCCTGTGATATTTGCAAGTTTTAAGTGTTAAATTGTCGCCGTTTTTCATGTTACGCGGATGCATCGAAAGAGCCTCGAAAACAGCGCATTACTGGTAAACATTACATTTCCAATACGTTCACCCTTACATATAAAAATAGAAAAACCAGTTTTCTTGGAGACCAATCCTCCCATTTTTACCCCCAAAGACTTATCGTTTTGAATAAACATATTGAAATAAACGTAAACAATAGCAATCCTCAATATGGCCTCTGGGAGTTTTTGCACCACTATGCGATAAACCTTCGGATAAAGTTTTTAATTCTCCATAATCTTATACATGTACATACGAGACTTTTTTTCCTCTTGTTCTTCCTATTGCCGCATAAATGTAAACTTATGTAAATTTTAATTGATTTTTAAATTTTAAGCTCTCATTTTGTCGTCCCTGCTGAACTGAGTAGGTAGGGAAGCCGATTTAGTATTTTGTATTAAGATTATTGTCTTATTTTTTCTCTCTTGTTCTTGTGCTTTTTTTTTGTCATTTTGAGTGCCTATAGGAAGTTATACATAACTTGGTCTGCTCGAAATGTAAATGTCAATGCTTGTTTAAGGCGCACCCACAGGACAATGAGGGCTTACGAGCCTGCTGTGACGCATGCAAGCTAACTTTTTTTTAAACTTGTGCTAATGTAACAACCACCGAGTGTCACTCCATCATGTTAGGCCAGCGTCATTTAATATTTTACTGCACATCCTGTTAGCTATTATTGAATGATGTACCAAAATTGAAGAAAGCGCTTGAACATCTTGATAAAACTAAATTGGAAATTAAAAAGAAAGATTGCAAGGATGCAGGAGGAAAGGGACAAGAATGAGACAGAACTACGATTAGAAATAGCTAATTTATCGACTGACCTAAAATCTAAAGACAGATATATAGTTCAACTTAAGAGAAACACTCAAGATTTCGAGGACTCAGTGATCGACGTGGAAAAAGATTTTTCTAGCAAAATTGTGGAACAGAAGAACGAAATTGCAAGCCTTAATAAGAGGATCCTCAAGCTTAGGGAAAAGAACAAACAACTCTTGGATCAAATAAAATACGTCGAAGACCAAAACAAAAACCTAGCTTTGGAACTAAATGAAATGAAAAAACTTAGAACTAATTTTCTTACAAGTATTAAGCCATTGACTGGGGAGAATGATACATGAATGACCTAAAAAAAGCCAACAACGAAATATTTGCTCTAAAGGAAAAATCAATTCCCCTTGTCCTCGAAAATGGGATTGGTTGTAATACAGGTTCTTCGTCGTTGAGTAATCGACCTAAAAGAAGGCGAAACCAAATTTTATTATTGGAGATAGATTCGCAAGAGGGTCCACCCACTTATTTAGACATTTTGGAAGAGGACTTTTCGACTTGAACGGTCAGTGGAGGAACGGAATCACTATTGAGGGAGTCGTTGATATTTGCACCTCCTACAAGCAAAGTCTGACCCACAAGGACTGTGTTTTTCTTTTTATTGGTCCCCGCAACTGCATTACCGGCAAAGATGCCCCCAGACAGAAAATCGAACAACTTCTCGATATAGCGAATTCTATGAATCTAATCGTGGTCGGAACCGCATTCTGAATTTTGCAAAGCAGAATAGTGTCTTAAAAGAATGTTTTCATGGATCACACGCTAGTTTTGTTCCCATGATAGCAGAGTACTCCTTGAACGGGGAGAATCATCTCATAAGGTACTTATGTGACAGCTTTATAGGTACTCTTGATGACGACGAGGGTTCTTGCACTCAAATCCATGGGTCTTTGAGTGGGAATGACCTTCTGAAAACATCTGTCAACGAGGTCAATACTGAAAATTTTCGGCGCGACACAACGACGAACCCGAGTCAGGACCCACCAGATAGTTCAAGTAATATTTTTAACATTTTTTACATTAACATCTGGTCGTTGAAAAACAAGACCCAAGAAATTGAAGCTTTCCGCAAGAAAGACCAACGTACTACAGTGCTCTTAGTTTGGCTGAACACTGTCTTTTGAATGAATAAATCCAGCTAATTAACATTCAGGGTTTTGAACATGAGGCCTCCTTTTGTCGGGGTAGTAATCGACATGGTAGTGTTGTTGTTATGCCAGCTTCGGGTCAAAGAGTGAAAGTGTTGGAGGGCCTAGCTGAACTATCAGTTGAAAGACACTGTGAAGTATGTGGCTTGGAATTTCTAGACTGTGGTATTGTTATAGTAACTATCTATCGCTTACCATCGTGCTTTAAATGTGATGGGCCTAGTTTTGGCCCCTATTTTTAATTTAAATAAGAACACTGTTATTAATGGAGATTTTAACATACAGTTTGAAAGAGAATATGGCGATAAGCATAATTTTATAGATATTATGAACTCTTACAACTTTTCTCAACAGGTCTTTGTGAACACAAGACTAAATCACTGTCTCGACAAAGTATTTATAAACTTTTCTGAGTTTCCCGACTGACTGGCAATTTCTTGGCCCTGATATTGGGGCTGAGGAGTGGTGTAACAGCTTTATGGACAAGTTTATCAGTATGCGTGACAAGGCGTTTCCACAGTCCCTCAGAGTATCAACAAATCAAAACACACATAAAGTTGTATGGTCAATGACAAACTCAGGGTTATGAGGGAGGAGCTTCGGGTCCTTGGCTGCCTTGCTCGAAAATCTGACTGCCCTCTTCTGCATGAAGAGATCAAGGTATGTAGGCGTAACTACCGACATGCCATCTCCGAGGCTAAGCGAATAGCAAGAAGAAGCGCAGTAAAGATTTCTATGATCTGAATATAGTGTTAATAAAATCGCTAAAAAATGTTCTAATTAGTCCTTTGACAAATGTGTATAATAAATGCATTGAGGAGGCCACATGCCCTCACCGATTTAAAATAAGTAAAACGGTTCCAGTATTTAAAAGTGGAGACCCTAATTCTCCTAACAATTATAGGCCGATATCGCTGATACCTGTTTTGTCAAAAATATTTGAAGCCCTGCTCTGTAAACAGCTGTGTGATTACTTGGAGTCGAATGACTTGCTGTCCGGCAATCAATTTGGTTTTAGAAAGGGTAGATCAACAGTAATGACCATTAATAAACTATGTGAAGGCATAGTTGAGGGCTTTGAGGGGGGAGAGTTTGTAGGAGCTACATTCTCCGACCTCTCGAAGGCCTTCGATTGTGTCTCCCATGACATCCTATTAAAAAACTTGAATTCTACGGACTAAATCTGGACAGCTGTCAGTTGATTCAGAGGTATCTCACTGACAGGAGACAGGTGACATGCTCTGAGGGGCATTTCTCGGACGTAAGAGTCGTGAGGCACGGTGTGCCTCAGGGGTCTATATTGGGGCCGTTATTGTTCCTCACATATGTCAACATATAGCATCCTCCCTGCAGCAGGGTAGTGTTATATTGTATGCAGATGACACCAATTTTCTGGTAACTGACAAGAAATGTGAATCGCTGATTGAGAGGTTGGCTCTTTTAACCATGAAAAAACGAAAAATATTGTCTTCTCGCTGAGGCAAATCGACCTTGATAATCCAGACCGGGTCAAGTTTTTGGGAATAACTTTAGACCCAAACCTGACTTTTGAACTTCATGTTATTAATGTTTTAAAAAGGGCAGCCTCGGGAGCCTTTGACGGGCTTGGCGAATACTGTGGAGTCAGCGATCTGCCTTATCAGGCTCTTGTGCACTCAATATGTGTATATGGCCTTTGGCTCTGCATCTAGGGTATTTGGAGTATAGAGGAGGGCTGGGATTGGGTATCGCAAGACCATATTCCAAAAAATTTGAGATACATTTACGAATCATTACTCTATGTACGTCAAAACTTGAATAGATATGCAGCTATTCAGAATTTGCATTCTCACAGTACAAGATCACGATTGCACGATTGAATCTTCCAATTGAGTTTCTCAGAAGTCTTGGAATGCAACGCTACATTATGCGCCTGCTTTTTTCAACAGGCTACCTGTGAGGGTCAGGGATTTGCCAGTAAAGCGCTTCATAACTGTAATAAAAAAATATTTAATATCTCAAGCTTTTTACAATTATAACGATTTCTTAAATTGTGATGTTAGTGATCAGGATTTTGTCTAATATGGTGTGATATGGAGTTTACTCCTTCGTGTATAGAAATAGTTTATTTTAAATCTTTAAATTTAGTCTATGTATTTGTAATTTGTTGTATCCTTCCCAACTAATGGCCCATAGATTTTAGCTTTTATCTATTTGGAATTTCTATTAACAATTGTAAAAAATTCTATTGACAATATTGACGATTGCAAAGGTATTTTGTACTTATCATTAATAAATTATTCTTATTCTATTCTTATTCTTAATGTTCGGTGCTTTGAGCAGCGAGGGTAAAGTAAATAAGTTAGGCACGGTAGTAGAAAAAATACTTCCATGTGGGCAAGAAACTTAGGAAAATCACAGTAAATAAAAACTGTGCAGTATCGTATCGTCGAAACGATTGAAAATAAGTAGTGAAGTACAACTTGATATATTTGCCGAAACAGGGAGCCATTTAATGATATAAAATCAAATGGGCACATTTTGACATGCGATTATTTTTTGACACCAGATTTTTATCCCTAATAAATTAGTCAATAAATGTGGAACCTCATATCTACCAACCGGGTGGCGTATTGTACACGGTGATCATTTATAATGTCTCCCTCTCTTAACTTTTTTGTTTTTCGCATTAGGCAAAAATGTTAAATACAAAAGTTGTGCAGAATAATGCAAGCTATTTGCA
>MU195893.1:2074-14325 GCA_016904865.1 Pissodes strobi | reverse complement strand
AATACAGCGGGCCCTGACATCATTATGGCAGGATCGACCATTCCTTCATCCTCGTCAATCGGGCTGCTGGGTGTCTCGGTCAACAGCAATATGTCATGGCATGACCATGTTGCTAACATCGCAAAATCAGCCTCCCAGAAGCTTGGTGCGCTATTTCGCAACAAAAAACTCTATACACCGCAGCAGTTGCTCTTGCTGTACAAAGCGCAAATAAGACCGTGCTTAGAATATTGCTCACATATCTGGGGTGCCGCACCAAAGCATACCCTAAAGCTGCTGGATTCCATTCAGAAGAGGGCTGTGCGTCTCGTCGGCGATACGGAGTTGACCCGGAATCTGGATAGTCTGGAACATCGCAGACATGTGGCCGAGATGTCTCTGTTTTACAGATACTTTCACGGCAGATGTTCCCAGGATTTGGCCCGCATAATCCCGCCCCTGGCAACTCCTGTCAGGCAGTCCCGACAGACGGCAGGAGCGCACCAGTTCGTCGTACAACTAGAAACACCTAGAACATCGCTTTACCAGAACTCCTTTGTCTGGCGCACTGCATCACTGTGGAACTCACTTCCAGGACATCTGTTTCCCACTAATTACAACCTACAAATATTCAAGAACCGTGTCAATCAACATCTTCGCACACACACCGCTCGTCGAGCGCCATCGGATCTACCTTTAGTGTGTGTGCCACTGCCATAAAAAAAAAAAAAGTTTATCTTCTTTTTCCGTTCGATACAAGTAGTGACGTCATCAAACCGCAGACAACGCAACAGCAGTTGAAAGCGCTTCAGTGACATAACCTTTCTAAAAAATTCAATACCAACACAATGATTTGTTCATAAATCATCAACAATGGGATGGGGGAAGATCTCAACTCATTTACCAGATACAACATACCTATCAAGGCTTTCATTTCCGTTGGAGTAGTGTCGCTGGCATCTCTGTCAAGAACAATGTTCGCGGCATTGGCATACTGGACAATTTAATCTATCACATTTTTAGTAAAAAAAACTAGGCGTCCGATAAGGTAACTGCGTGAAGATGCAACCTTAGTTACGCCTGAGGTAAAAGTTATAATATTCTGAGATATGGAACTCATGGCTCTGTTTGTATCACGCTTCTGCCATTTTGTTGCATTGTTTTTCCTTAAGTTCAATCGGGATATTAGATTGAATTGGAGAATCATCAGACAAACTGTATCTATGTGAATCGTTCTCTAGGCCAGCCGATTGTCCTGTCTGAATTCAATTTTCTTCGAGAAAACTATCTTCATGATCAAACTCAGGATCAATTTATCTGCCTACAAAAGGCTTCCCATTTGAAGAGGTTTCTTCATAGAGTCTCTCAAGCCATTCCACCTATTTCTCATTCTCACAAGCCATTGTAAATCTATTGGTTTATGTACAATACACCGAATCACCCTGTAGGGTCCGAATAGCTCGATTAACGAATTCAAGCTTGCTTATAATAAATCAAGAAGGTACGGTGGTGGGTATGCGCATAGAAACTCATCTACCAATAAGATAGCAGAACTAAATAATCGAAATTTCCTACGCGTCTGTTTTAAGGTTTACAAGCACTCACAAATATACGTTATCTTTTAGATACACTGCGACCATTTTAGTTTGTATTTAATAATTCGGGAAATAAAAATCAGAGTTAAAAAGTTTATTATCTATGCACAAGTTCAATTTGATAAGATAATAATAATTACGAAATAAAACACGATTAAAACCCAAACTAACACAGAACAGTCGCGCTTTATTTGATTGGTGCACAAGGAATGAGTCAATTCGATAGCATTATAGCTTAGAGCGTGTTTTCCAGTCCCTACGTGTATTTACGCATGCTTAAATAGAAGCTTTCTTATGTTACTTTCGTAATTCCAAAGCCCCTCATATACCTACACACAATAGTATCATGTTTTCTAAAGTAGTCCTTATACGACTAAGAGTTCTCAACAACAAAATGGCGCAAGTTGCATCATATCATATCACTCCAGCAATCCATAATGGTCTCACCTATGTAGTTCAAGATCGTACTTATGTAAAGTAAATGAACACAATGATTTCCACGTACCAGAAGCAAAAGTACCCATTGTATATAACAGATGAACTAAGACTAAGTAAAAGCAGTGCTTCGAAGTGGCTTTCTCTGGTTTCATCAATGAACTGTCAATGCTGTAATCTGGTAAAAAACTGCTTAACTATTGAACTATGGTGGTCAATTGGTAAACATAATGGATATAGTTGCCTGTTATTATTAACAAAACAATTATTCTATGAATCTTGATGTTTAATGTAGCCGCCATTATTTTCAGAGCAAGCAAGCCCCTTTTTAATCTTTCAAAACTTGCCTTAATAATATAATTTTTCTTAATAATTCAGTTGTTTTTCCTCAATTTGTCAATGTTAGCCATACGACTGCTTTAGGTTCTAGTCCTTTCCTTCCAAACCTGGTACCGGTTAGTCACTTGACGACTGCTAGGACCAGGGGTTGCACAACCTCCATAGTAAAGTCTTGACAAGAAGTTTGTCAGAGTGTTGAGAAAGACAAGTGTCTAAATAGTCAGTTAAAAAATTTAGTGAAATCTCTTAGTGCTTAACCCAACTCTTAAGAAAAGCTATAAATTATAAGACAGTAAACAAACACCTATAAACAGTACCTCAAATCGAGAAAACATGCGCACCGTAGTAATCGGGTATAATAGAATCTCACTTTTTCTGACCAATAATTATTGTTAAAGTTATATCGTTATTACATTGTTATTGTTATAAACTAAACGTGCTTACTTTATCATTTCTTCTTACCCCACGTAACGCGATCCCGGTCTACCTCAGTTACCCCCCGGCACGCTAAACAAGGCGTGTCCTCACGAGTAGAACATCCAGTGGTAGATTAAAGGAAGCATTGAGACCCCGCCATTGTACTAATCGTGACGAGGCTCTTCTCTGAGAAGTTATTCTTTAAATAAACGCGCTACCCCCTAAGCTACTAGTGACAATATTAAGGAAATATTTATCTATTAATTATCGCTTTTATATTATTGTATTTAATATCATTGTTTTCTGGGCTAATCTAGCTCATAACCAACTATTCCACAGGAAATTTCATAGTGGTCATTTCATGTAATTATTTGCATTGTTATTTATTCAGCTGTTCTGCAGGAACTTTGGTAATCATTTCGGTGTGGCTGGTTGAGTTTTATGTTTATAAAGATATGCTTTGCTTATAACTAGAGTTCCTTACTTACGCTGATCAATTCTTGTCGATATTCTGACAGAGTGTGAGGTTGATTCCTAGCACTGGCAGAAATTGGATATCTCTTCTATCACCATCAGAATTAGATTCTTGATTTATTTGCAATCGTATATTTACGAGTTTAAGTTGTTTTCAAGTTAGAATAACGTATATTAAAATATTGAAATAAGGGTTAAGGTTTTTGATTTATTTTCAAAACCTCTTTAGAACTAGCTCTAAAGTAGTTTATACTGCCTATGTGCAGTTTCAGTTTGTTTAGAAAATCGACCAAGATCGAATCTACAAGATAGACTACCGAGTGATTTTATTATTATGCACGGGATAGTAAAGAAATACCAAACAATTTATAAAATATCGTTTGTTCCGAAAACGCACAAACATTTCTGTTCGTTTTTTGTTTGTTACATGATTTATAATTAAAACGTAAATTACGAATTCGGGGATTTTTGTATTCATTCAGTTTTGTCCAAAATATGACTTTTCAAATTAAAGGGGAGAATTTCATTAGGCTGTAACTCTTAAATAAGCTTTACTTAAAGAAAGTGACTAATAGCCCCTCGTAGTCCACAATAAACAGGGCGGGTAAAAAATTACAAAATATGTGTATAGAAAAATTTATTTTCACTAACATTTTAAGCATTTTAAGCAATCTCTATATTGTAGATTCGAATTTTTACTTCAAAGTATAAAGTTGTGTCTGCGGAAAGACAGACACTGTCATTTTTCTTATATAATGCTAACATAAGAGTTGTAAAAAACAAAAGGAAATATGTGCCTCACCTTTATAGACACACAACTGAAGTGAAACTTCTGAATGATATAAAGAATTGAGTTTTTATTTTTTTCTAGCTTTTTTTTCTTAACATTTGCCTCTGGTTCCATCACTTTTTTTTCCTTTTCTTCGACTTATTTTTCGCCGAAAACTGCGCTTCTCTAACTTTTTTTTCGTAATTTCGTTTTGTAATACTTTCATTAACTTTCCGAATAATTTTTTCTTCTCTTTTTTAATTTTTTTTCTTATTTGGTTTTATAATACTTTTATTAACTTGAGATAACCCACCTCTGTAAAATACTATTTCATTGAACTTGATACATAATTTTTGAGACACCCTATATATGTATATATTTTGAGACACCCTTTATACATGTAAAAGATAAAAACAAGTCATAAATTGAAGTCGAGTTTTTGCGAGGTTTTTTGGAGGAGATCCGAAAGGTATTGCTGGAGAACGAAAAATAGAGAGTCAGAAACCAGCGGGTTGTACGGTTTATTTTGGTGAATCGTTTTGCTTCTGTGTTGCAATATTATGTCATTACAAGTCGGTAAAATGAAACTTATAATATTGTTATTAACATAATTTGTACCATTATATATTTATATATTTTATACTCATTGATAATTCATAATTGATGGTATTAACCTGTATATATATTTTGATATTGTTATACACCTTATTTGCACAAATATTTCACTTATTCTCATTGATAATTCATATTTGATGGCATAACGTGTGTATATGTTTTGATATTGTTATTAACATAATTTGCATAAATATTTCTTCTATTTTCATTGATAATTAATATTTGATGGCCTAACATGTGTATACATTTTCATATTGTTATTAACATAATTTGCATAAATATTTCTTCTATTTTCATTGATAATTAATATTTGATGGCCTAACATGTGTATACATTTTCCTATTGATATTAACATAATTTGCATAAATATTTCTTCTAATCTCATTGATAATTAATATTTGATGGCATAATATGCGTATATATTTGGATATTGTTATTAACATAATTTGCATAAATATTTCTTCTATTTTCACTGATAATTAATATTTGATGGCCTAACATGTGTATACCTTTTCATATTGTTATTAACATAATTTGCATAAATATTTCTTCCATTTTCACTGATAATTAATATTTGATGGCCTAACATGTGTATACCTTTTCATATTATTATTAACATAATTTGCATAAATATTTCTTCTATTTTCATTGATAATTAATATTTGATGGCCTAACATGTGTATACATTTTCATATTGATATTAACATAATTTGCATACATATTTCTTCTAATCTCATTGATAATTTATATTTGATGGCATAACATGTGTGTATGTTTTGATATTGTTATTAACATAATTTGCATAAATATTTCTTCTATTTTCATGGATACTTCATATTTGATGGCATAACATATGTATATATTTTGATATTGTTATTAACATTATTTGCATAAATATTTCTTTATCTTCATGAATAATTCATATTTGATGGCATAACGTGTGTATATATTTGGATATTGTTAGAAACATAATTTGCATAAATATTTCTTTATCTTCATGAATAATTTATATTTGATGGCATAACGTGTGTATATATTTGGATATTGTTATAAACATAATTTGCATAAATATTTCTTTATCTTCATGAATAATTCATATTTGATGGCATAACATGTGTATATATTTGGATATTGTTATAAACATAATTTGCATAAATATTTCTTTATCTTCATGAATAATTCATATTTGATGGCATGACATGTGTATATATTTGGATATTGTTATAAACATAATTTTCATAAATATTTCTTCTATTTTCATGGAAAATTCATATTTGATGGCATAACCTGTGTATATATTTAATGAAAACGTTTTATGCTGTGAACAACACTGCTTTAAATGAAAACAAAAATGTATTGTTTGCTGTCTTTTCGTGCTGGAATTTTGGTTTTAGTATGACTGTGATTGCAAGTAAGAGCTTTTGTGAAATTACTAACATTTTCCTACCCTGACGGGAGAACATCTTAGTTATAAATGTAATGATCATTCTAGAGATATTGGCCCTAATTTCAACTTTAGCTGAGTAGCCTCCGTATCCCAGGACCTCAGTACCCTCCAGCGGCGACTGGCTAACTAACACCCCTTTTCGGTAGTGTAGTGGTTATCACATCCGCGTCTGGCACGCGGGAGACTCGGGTTCGATTCCCGACCGAAGAGCTATCTCTTCAGTTTTAAATGTTTTGTTACAAGTGTAGAACTGCAAATTGTGGTACGGGAGACAGTAATTCAATTAATTATAATACTAATAGATTATACAGCATAATTCGGTTTAGGAATTAAGATCGAGGGTTTCTCTGCCGTACTCTTTCCCCTCGTGAATTCCAGGCTGAGTCCGGCACGCTTTTCTTTAATAAATTAGGCGTATTAGGAATCTGTGGTTTAATTTACATGGCGCAGCTTTCCCTCAAATTTCCCTAAATGTGTTCCGTTGAAGCGCATAATGAGTGAGTAAAATTGTGCAAGATATAATAATAACACAACGTAGGTATTGGTCCTCTTTTTAATCCATTTCTTTTAAATCTAATTTGACGATCATTGGCAAAATAAAGATAAAGCACAATTTTATTTATCTGATTCAACTATGTTGAACAGGCTCGGGTACGTTATACTACAAACTTTCCGCAGAATCTTTTGCTTTTTTTTTCTATTGTAATGCATTTTCTTATTTCGTTTTATAATACTTTTATTAACTTTCCGAACATTATTTTACGTTTTTTTTTCAATTTTTCCCCATTTTTTCTAGAATTTTTGTGTTTTTTTCATAAAGCATTTTTTTCTTCCCATTTTTGCCATCCCCAACCTCGTAGCTGAACTCCTTCGCCTTCTTTTCGCCGAGAACCGCGTTTCTCCAACTTTTTTTTTATTATTTATTTTTTATTTCGTTTCATAATACTTTTATTAAGATTCCGAACAATTTTGTTGTTTTTTTTTTAAATTTTTTCGAAATTTTTTGGGTATTCGAGGGGGTGGGGGTATAATTCCCACTCCTACTGATGACCCCATACTGCAGGGTTATTGCTTGTCAGATTTTCGATCCGAGGCTCCGTTTTTTTATGGTAGTGGCATACACACTAAAGGGAGATCCTATGGCGCTCGACGACCGGTGTGTATGCGAAGATGTTGATTGACACGGTACTTGAATGGTTGTTGGTTGTAATTAGGGGGAAATAGATGACCTGGGAGTGAGTTCCACAGTGATGCAGTGCGCCAGACAAAAGAGTTCTTGTAAAGCGATGTTCTAGGTGTTTTCAGTTGAACGACGAACTGGTGCGCTCTTCCCGTCTGTCGTGACTGTCTGACAGGCGTTGCCAAGGGCGGGATGAGGCGGGCCAAATCCTGGGAACAGGTGCCGGGAAAGTACCTGAAAAACAAGGACATCTCGGCCACATGTCTGCGGTGTTCCAGACTATCCAGATTCGGGTCAACTCCGCGTCGCCGACAAGACGCACAACTCTCTTCTGAATGGAATCCAGCAGCTTTAGGGTGTGCTTTGGTGCGGCACCCCACAAGTATGAGCAATATTCTAAGCACGATTTGCGCTTTGTAGAGCAACAGCAACTGCTGCGGTGTATACAGTTTTTTGTTGCGAAATAGCGCACCAAGCCTCTGGGAGGCTAATTTTGTGATGTTAGCAACGTGGTCATGCCAGGACATATCGTTGTTGACCGAGACACCCAGCAGTCCAATTGACGAGGATGAAGGAATGGTCTATCCTGCTATAATGATGTGAGGGCCTGCCGTATTGGCCTTCTTAGTAAACGTGGCTGCTTGGGTCTTTGCTGCATTGAACTGAACCAAATTTATGTCGCCCCAAGTTTGAACTTTCTGCAGGTCTAGATTAATTGCTGTAATCTGCTCCTGTTTGCGGTCATAAGTCTCAGTCGCTGGTAAAGGTTTTTCTGATCTAAATTGGGAGACAAGGGTACTGTCATCTGCAAAACTGTAAACAGGATTATTCGTTTCGGTCAGCAGGTCATTAATATAGATGAGAAATAGAGTTGGTGAAAGTAATGCGCCCTGAGGCACGCCCGCGTTAATGGTGAATGTGTCTGTGATGCGTCCATCAACTGCAACGTGCAGAGATCGGTTATTAAGGAAACTGAGTAGCCAGCTGCAGAGAGAGGCTGGCAGTCCGAACGACGGCAGTTTGTTGAGCAGTCTCTCATGCCAAACTCTGTCGAATGCCTTCGAAATATCCAACGCAATCGCTCGAGACTCTCCGTAGTTCTCAATTGCTATACTCCATATATGAGTGACATAGGCCAATATATCTCCTGTCGATATCTCTTTGCGAAAGCCGTACTGATTATCGCTTATTATTCCGTTGTTCTCGAGGTACTAGAGTAGTTGCTGATTGACTACACGTTCCATGACTTTAGAGATTACTGGAAGCAAGGCAATTGGGCGATAGTTTCTTGTCTTTTTGTGGAACAGGTTGCACTCGAGCGACTTTCAAAGAAGATGAGTAAATCCCTTTTCCGTAAGATAGAGAAAAAGGCATGAAAAAGACGGTTGTTAGTTGCTTGGCGCAGTTCTTCAACACGATGGCAGGTATTCCGTCGGGTCCTGATGCCCTTTGCGTATCTAGTGTCTTGCAGAGATATAGGCAAAAAAAAGGGTTTGCCCCAAAATCCCTGCATAAATTAGAGTCCCGGACCCTTCTATATGGGTAAAGGTAGCCCCCCATGAAAATTTCGACCTCGTAGCTCTTCCCGTTCTCCCGAACTTAACTATATACATTTTTCCTTCTCTCACTCTTCTGCGCGAACGATTGGGGGGGGGGGGGGGGGGGGGGGGGGAGTTAAGTTTTCGCCCAGGATCCTTATTTTACCTCGGCTACATGTCCTAAAAATTTCAACCCTCTAGCTATACTGGAACATGCTTAATTAAAGGGGCGTTGATAAGCATTTTCTCTGTCTTTACCCTCGTTAAAGAAAGTTTCACTTCAAAAAGAAAAGAAAAGTTAGTAAATTTTCGAGTTGAGTGATATTTAAAAAACATTTTAGTCATTATTACTACCCTTATCATATAAAATATGCGCAATATTAAAAGCACCCAGTAGCCTAGTTGATAGGCCATGAAATGTGCACTAATATTTCCAAAACCGTATTAAAAATTTTTCTAGTTTTGAAGATACGTGCATTAGAACCTAAACTAAAACTTTTTCGTATGCGTTTCAGGTGAACAGCAGTTTATATTAAAAATAAAATTCTAAAGTGGATCTTCCGGGAAAAGTACGCCTTTTAAACAATACTTTGGTTCGACATCTTTGACAAAATCCTCATATGAAAATTCTTGTTGAACCATTGTCTTTAAATGGTTTGCGATTAGAGATGCTATGCCCTTGCTTGGATGGAATATTGACACTTGTTTTTAATGTTAGGATTAAGTATGTTTTAATGTCAGTTACTCAAAGCCCGAATAACTATTCCTAGAATAATTACTATGTTTACAATTTATTATTGTATTAACAATCGTTGTCATAGGAAATATTTGAAGAATAAAGTTATCCATACTTTAAGAAACTGGGCTTTAGTCATTTTGGCCTTGTTAGGTAATGAATAGAAAAGTCATTTGCCAGTTAAAGGGTCTTCTTTATTTAGATCGCCTTAAAATATTTTAAGGTTTGCTATGCCAGACCCTTAGCAGCTGTTATAATTTTCATTTTATTAATTATTGTAAGTTGTGCACCATATTTTCCAAACGTACTTAATACTAAATAAGCTTTTTAATGCATGCAAAATCGCGAAGCTGGCAAACATCTCCTAATGCAAAACATAACAATTTTACGTACTTTATGAATAGCACCATCTGCGAGTACTTTAATTTTATTGCTGAAAACCGGAACACTCATATTTCACTTGCTCTGGGAAATCAAGTAGTAAAGAACAAAATTTCTCCTCCGCCCGATAAAATAAAGGCACCAGGTGAAATTACATATGAAAATGAGCGTAAAAGAGAGTATTTTTGCGCAGAAAAAAATATTTTCCCTCAAATGAAATGAAGTCTATAAATCCGACAGTCGTACAATTTGTCTCCTTCTGTAAATTGGGGGAGTTTTCATTGACAAAGTTGGAGGAATGTAAAATGGGAGCGCCTCACAAAGATAACGCGGGGTGAAATCGAAAAGATTTCAGAACCTTCCCATAGACGTGAAAATGGGAACGACGCTGACTAATTTAAAAAAATGGGGATATTGTGTAATATGAAGATTGCAGGGGCGCCGATTTGAATACAAAGCGCTTTTAATTAATGAGAAAATTTTACAAATATATAATGGGTTTCTCTCTATACTCTTCGTTCCGAAAAACTGAATTTAAATTAATTGGATTCTGAGTTCTGAACAATCAAGGACTTTTATCTGAACTGAGTTAAAATGGCACCATTTTGCAAAAATTATCTACTTTAATTTATATATGCCTGAATTCATTAAGAAAGGGTCTTAGTAGCTATTCACAGCTTTATTAATGGTTTATATATACGATCTATGTCAATATTTAAGAAGCACAATATGAGTTGTTTCTTACCAGCTATCAATCTTGTTGGATAATTTTTTTATAACGTGGTGCTACAAATAGAGTAGCGCTTTAATAACACTATAATACAACAGAGTTGTACCCACAATACCAAAACAGAATTTTTGCACTCGATGCGCTTTTCTCTAACCATGTTAGCACCATAAGGAGATGATCAGTTTTAATCATCTCCTGATGATGCTAATATGGTTAGCGAAACGCGCGTCGAGTGCAAAATTTCTGTTTCGGTATTATGGATAAAAATTATTAAAAATGAGCATTTAATAATTGGTATCACCTTATTAATACAATGGCATTTATTTAATGTTAAAACAACATTTTATTTCTTCGAACTGTTTTAATTTTAACTTTATCACAACTTTTTGGCTCAGTTAGACATCTCGTACCATCGATTAGATAACAGTTAGATATATAAAATCAAAGGAAACGCAATGAGAAACTTAAATTAAAATTACTAGTCCAATAACGGCGTCGTAAATATAATAGTTTTATCTACAAATTTTAGCTAACAGTTATTTGGCCCCAAATTATAGGATATTTTTTTAATTGTAGTAAAATTTATAACAAATTTATTTCAGTGAATTTATTTACCTCTCTTTACTGTTTAGTAACTGGTCAAATTGGAATGGTTCTTATGTTGCACTCCATCATGCTTTCTAACATCTATTTCATAAGCTTCATGCAGTCCTGTTAAAGTGTGTCTATTATAGTTTCATTTGGCATTAAATGTATATTAAGATACATAAATTTCGTCGGTACCATTCCTTTAAATTTCTTAAATGATCTTACCGTCTAATCGGTCTTTAAACAAAAGTTGTTTGTGTACGGTTTCGTTTCTTCCAGTTCACGGTTCATAACAATAGGGAACTTGCACAAACAAATAAAAACCGAAATAAATGCTAAAAACCATAAGTGGACATCCTATAAAAAAAGATTAGTAAAAAAAAATCTATTAATTAAATTCATTGTGGCCAAAATCTTGAAATAAAAATGTCAAGAAATTCGAATTATTCGAGGCGCTCGAAAACGCGCGTTCTCTTTTTTTTTTTTTTTTTTTTTTTTCATAAGAGTTGTATTACAACTATTGAAATTTGTCAAATCACTTAACTAACTAGAAAGAAGAAAATATACTAGGTAACAAAACACAATTATAAAAAATCCCTAAAAACACTCAGATACAAAAGTAACAACCTTAATACTAATTCAGATCTCGCGAGAAAAACTCAGACAGAGAGTAAAATGCATACTTTTTTAAAATTTTCTTTAATTTGACCTTAGAGGTAAGCAAGTTGGGTTAGTTTGGTCGTGACGTAGAAGAGCATAATCAGTTTGTGGCCGCGTCGCACAGTGCTTTGTGTGAATGGGTTGTACCCAACGGATTTAAACTAAATAATAACGGTTGAGTAGCTAATATATTAAGCTATATCTGACACACACAAAATCTGAGTTTAGGTGTTTATAAAAAATGTACATAAATAATTACACACCATCTTCACTTGTATGCTATGCTAGCTTGTACGATATGAAACTTTTCATATTTCTGAATTCAGTATAACACAAAACGGCAAAAAAAGTCGTAGTTAGGTTTTTTT
>JAEQML010074512.1:0-14327 GCA_016904865.1 Pissodes strobi | reverse complement strand
CAAATGCAACGATCTATTAGCATATTTACAGTATCTGTGAATGCCGTAATTTCTGTTTTTGAACAAAAAAATACGTATGTTCACTAGCTGCAACTGCAATTGCAGACAGTGGAGGGTACGATCGATTGAATCTGCTAATACAACGAACTATTCACCTTTTATTGACTGGTAGCACCCTTTTTCCTTTTATGCGTTCTATGTAAGTCTCTAATAGTGTGACTATACATAGTTCAGGTTGATTAATAAAATAGGTAATATCAAACTAGGTTGAAGCCTGTTTAAGCCACTTGCTTTTATTTTATCCGGGAATCTGATTTCAATTATGTATTCATATTTAAAAATATTGTCTATTTTTACTTCCGGGTTGTCCGTGATTTGTGTGCCGTTATTAGTATTAAAAGTGTTACTAGCTTTAAAGTTAGATTTGTAGATTTAAGAATTCGTGAGGGTACATGCTCTTTAAGCGCTGTAGAACTGGGTATGAATCCCAAGTAATTGAGTATTTTGATTTTGGGGGTCTTATGTTAAATGTTCCATTGAGAAAACTTTTTATAACCGCTTCGTCTTTTGTTTGAGTAGGATGACTCCGAAGACAATTGAATATTTAGGAGCTCAAGAATAAGTTTACGGTTTTATTATATATTTGTTGGCGCTTAGAAAAACAGAAATTCCCTATTTATTGTAAGTATTTCCGTATTGTTTGAGGGCGCTATCTGTCAATGAAGAAATAATCAGTTTTATCGCTTCATTAGGTACGCTTTGTTATAGAATAGCTCTCCTGACAATGAGGAAGTTTCATCAATTTTTTTTTTTTTTATTTTTTTTTATTACTGCTGATTTCGATAGCCCATGAAAAATAAGTAAACATATGTTTTTTCTTTTTTCCTTAAGCCGAAAAATGAGAAAAATTAGGCAGATACAACGCCTTGAGATGTGCTTATGACGTCATAATACACATGAATTGTTACGTCACACCATGCATGGTATATCTATATATAGAAAACTAAAAACTGGTATAGCTCTTGTAATATTCATCTTTAGCGGAAATAAAAAAATACGTATCGATCTTTTTTTTTTTTTTTAAATTTTATTTTTTTTACGGTTCTATAGTTTGCAATAAAAAATAATCAGTTTAATTTCTCAGGAAACTTCGTAATTTCCCTACAGCCAGAGAAATTTTCTTCCACAATGGTTGTTTCTCTCCGCAAGGAGGTGTGAGTAAGTATTTTCCAGGGTAAAGATAATAGACTGTTCTGCCAGTAGGTCCCTTTTCTCTTGTATAAACCCCAAAAGTGAGCATGGTTGAGGGGGAATAACTACGCTTTTTTTATATAAAACCTAAATCTTGTAATGTTTATGTAATTTTATTTATACTTTTAAGCAATTCTCTTTTGAATTACCAATAACTAGCCAATTGTCTAAGTAGAGTACAGTTTTTATACCCTTTAATTTTACATATCTTACAACTGGTTTCAGTTTTGTGAAAAGATATGAAGCTGTACATAAACCAAATGAAACACAATTAAATTGGTATAGTACGTTGCAAAAAACGAATCTTAACAACTTTTTTTGACTACTGTGCATAGGGATAAGGAAACATGCATCTTTAAGAGATCAGTTTTCTCCAAGAATGCGTATTTTGAAATTAAATTTTTTGCCGTCCTATGTAGTCTTCTACTTTGCTAACCGGAGTGGTGTCCTATTGAAAGGGATTTTATAATCCTGTACCCACTCTACTATTGAACTGTTTACCTTTTTTCTCTGCTAACTTTGAACGTATAATTCTAGTTCAGACGGTTGGCTAATTAAATTATTGAAAGGGAGGGCTAAGGCACTAATCCCACGGACTATAGTTGTTTCTGTAATTGATACAGTAGTTGTCTTGGCAGGATTTAGTACTCTCTTCGAGATTTCATTTTGATGGTCTGAGGACATTGCAGTTAGCAGCTGGTGGATACTTCTCTATCATACTGTTTTTTTTTTTTTATCTTTAGTCCTTTTAATAAGTAATTGTCCCGTCTAAACTATCTGAGTATGTAGTTCTGGCCTCGCAGGTGTCATTTCGTCGTTTTTTTTTTTATCCTACACCTACACAGCTAGGTGGTCGTTACTTTGTTCAGGACCATCTGGTGCTTCTGATGTTGGTAAGTCTTGATAGTCTTGATTTGGTTAAGTTATTTCCTCAGCTAGCGTGAGAGGATCTTCTAATGCATTTGCAAATGCAAAAGAGTTTCCTTGGTTTTGCTACTTATGATATCGATTGCATCTGCAAATGCAACGATCTGTTAGCCTATTTACAGCATCTGCAAATGCTGCAATTTCTGTTTTTGAACAGAAAAATAGGTTCATGAATATGTTCACTATCTGCAACTGCAATTGCAGACAGTGGGTACGATCGATTGTATCTGCTAATACAACGAACTATTCACCTTTTTGCTTGCTGCTTAACCCTGGTTATGCTTTCGACTGCATCTGCAAATGCAACGATTTTTTAGCATATTTACAGTATCTGCAAATACTGTAATTTCTGTTTTGAATGGAAACCAAGAGTGTAATAATTCGCTACCTCCAATGCAATGATTTTATGTAAGAGGGTTGCAATAGTATGGTGGTTATTTGTTTTTGTATCTGCAAATACATAGCACTATACCGTTTTATTTTTGTCAGTACATATATCCTTTACATCGGCAAGTGTAGGGATATAGTGTGCCTCTAACTACTTTTACATAATATACCTACTGGGGTGGAGGCTGTTGGGGGCCCTTCACATCTGCAAATGTGAAGGCCAATTTTAGTTAAAGTTATTCGTATCTGCAAATGCGAATTTGTAAATAGGTATTATTATTAGTTATTAACATCTCCTGCAAGTAATGTTTACTCCAATTTTTTCCCTCACCGGACGGCTCATGTCAACACGAATTGTTTAAAAATAATGCGTTCCGGTATTACATTGCTTCGACAAAGCCGAACGATAACATTCCGCCTTTTTCCCTTAATTTTGGGTTAGTTTTGGTTAGCACTTTTAGTTCTTGTTGATTGAGCCTCCGTTGCGAGCAAAGCCAACGGAGGGCCATGCAAGCTATAATAATACCCAACTTGGGATTTAGTCGCTCGTAAATTATGCGTCAGCTTGCCTTTGTGGCTAGTTTTTAGAGGTTAATTTCATGAGAAAATGACACTCTTCGACTTACTCAAAATTTTAATTTTTTATTTTATTTTTATTTTTTTTTGAAAAGTATTTGTTAATACAGTAATAGCAATAATTACAATATACATAGTCCTTATTCCTCTAGACAGTGTTTTTGAACACTGGTATCGAGGATAATTGCATTTTAGTAATAATAACAGTATGATTTCCTATAAACTCTCTAGTTTGTGGCTATGAATATCCTTTGAAAATATTATGATAATATTTTAATTTTGAGTTTTATTTATTATCCTGTAAATAAGTTTATTCTGTTCAAATTTTAATACCTTATGTAATTGCCATACTCTTAAATTTTCATATAGATCTGCAGTATGAGTCAGTGGATCATAATTAAATATAACTTTGTTTTTTGTTTTGCAATATTTGCATCGAATCGAATTGTAGTTTATAGTCCCACATGTGCCCCATACGGGGATCAAATATCGAAAAACGAATGATACGAATGCATTATAACCATTTGTTTCTATTTTTATATTCCTTTATATGGTATGAACGTTTTATTCTATGTAAAACATTAATAAATATGCAGGCCGACCGGTATATATTTCCTCCTTTTGATTGTGTTATGTAAAAACTTTTTGTGATTGAATAGTATATTTCTTTGGTAGGATGTACGATTAGACGAGATTACTAGAGAACGGTTCGAATAGCTCGTATCGTTAACTGTTGCTTATTACTTATATTCATTTCGATATAATATATTTCAATTCCGAATATATTGTTTGATTCTTTGTAATTGTGCAAAGTTGAAAAATAAATGTAACAATGTTTTGTCATGCCCTCGTATATAAATAACAGTTTGTTAGTATAATTCAAATCGCAGTGAGCACATTTAATTTTTGTTTACTGCTTCATTCGCATTTTTGACTGTAACCCGTTCGCACTCTATTTTATTCTAATAAGTATAGTTAGTTTTAGAAGTTTGAGAGTATTTTCCATTTCAATTTTATTAAGTAAAAAAATAAGGGTTACAAGTGTCATATTTATTCATAATACTCAGTTTAGTAGTAACACATTTAGTTTGCTTTTATACAAGAGATTCTGTTTTTATATATTTAAGATAACCAGGTATTTATGTATATTTGAAATTTTGGCATATAATCTAATATGGACTCACCCCCTGATTCGCTTCTTCCGATGCATATTGCCCCCTTTTTTCGCCTCCTTTGCGAGCAAGACGTATCACTAACACTTCACTATACTAGAAATACGATTTCTAGGCATTTTTCTTCTTAAAACCAAAAGAAAGAACCGATTTACGGATTCTTGCTTGTCACCGACCGGTACAAAATTGTAATGACGCATCAAGGCGATGCATGAGCTCGAGCGGCTAGCCAGGGTCGGCTGAATCACCATGTTTTTAGATAACTTCTTTAAAAATTGTACCGATTGGGAAAAAGTTGTATACTACTACAAAGTGTAATGAGGGATGGCGGAGATGCGAAGGATAATAATATAGTAAGGATAGTTAAAATTTATTTAAATGTCGATGTCAGAAAATCGGATTTTTTTGGAAAACGAACACTCTCGTCATTCACTTAAGATTATTTTCTGATTCTGGAGGAAATTTTATGTATATGCGATGATTTTTGGGATGATTCTAACTCTATAAGAGCCCAAAATGTGTCGTTAAAAATATAGTAAGGAAAGTTGATTTTTTTAAATGTCGATATCAGAAAATCGAGTTTTTAGGAAAAACGGACACTCTCCTCACTCACTCAAGATTATTTTCGGATTCTAGAGGAAATTTTATATAAGCTCGATGATTTTTAGGATGATTCTAATTCTATGGGAGCTCAAAATGTGTCATTAATAATATAGTATGGAAAGTTGATTTTTTTTAAATGTCGATATCAGGAAATCGAGTTTTTAGGGAAAACGGATACTCTCCTCACTCACTTACGATTATTTTCGGATTCTAGAGGAAATTCTATATAAATTCGATGATTTTTAGGATGATTCTAACTCTATGAGAGCCCAAAATGTGTCATTAATAATATAGTAAAGAAAGTTGTTTTTTTTTGAAATGTCGATATCAGAAAATCGAGTTTTTAGGGAAAACGGACACTCTCCTAACTCACTTAAGATTATTTTCGGATTCTAGAGAAAATTTTATATAAATTTGATGAATTTTAGGATGATTCTAATTCTATGATAGCCCAAAATGTGTCATTAATAATATAGTAAGGAAAGTTGATTTTTTTTAAATGTCGATATCAGGAAATCGAGTTTTTAGGGAAAACGGACATTCTCCTCACTCCCTTAAGATTATTTTCGGATTCTAGAGGAAATTTTATATAAATTCGATGATTTTTAGGATGATTCTAATTCTATGAGAGCCCAAAATGTGTCATTAATAATATAGTAAGGATAGTTAAAATTTATTTAAATGTCGATGTCAGAAAATCGGTTTTTTTTTTGGAAAACGAACCCTCTCCTCATTCACTTAATATTATTTTCTGACTCTAGAGGAAATTTAATGTATAAGCGATGATTTTTAGGATGATTCTAACTTTATAAGAGCCCAAAATGTGTTGCTAAATATATAGTAAGGAAAGTTGTTTTTTTTGAAATGTCGATATCAGAAAATCGAGTTTTTAGGGAAAAACGGACACTCTCCTCACTCACTTAAGATTATTTTCGGATTCTAGAGGAAATTTTATATAAATTTAATGATTTTTAGGATGATTCTAATTCTATGAGAGCCCAAAATGTGTCATTAATAATATAGTAAGGATAGTTAAAATTTATTTAAATGTCGATGTTAGAAAATCGGATTTTTTTTTGGAAAACGAACACTCTCCTCATTCACTTAATATTATTTTCTGATTCTAGAGGAAATTTTATTTATAAGCGATTATTTTTAGGATGATTCTAACTCTATAAGAGCCCAAAATGTGTCGCTAAAAATATAGTAAGGAAAGTTGTTTTTTTTTAAATGTCGATATCAGAAAATCGAGTTTTTAGGGAAAACGGACACTATCCTCACTCACTTAAGATTATTTTCGGATTCTAGAGGAAATTTTATATAAATTTGACGATTTTTAGGATGATTCTAATTCTATGAGAGCCCAAAATGTGTCATTAATAATATAGTAAGGAAAGTTGATTTTTTTTTAAATGTCGATATCAGGAAATCGAGTTTTTAGGGAAAACGGACACTCTCCTCACTCACTTAAGATTATTTTCGGATTCTAGAGGAAATTCTATATAAATTTGATAATTTTTAGGATGATTTTAATTCTATGAGAGCCCAAAATGTGATATTAATAATATAGTAAGGATAGTTAAAATTTATTTAGATGTCGATGTTAGAAAATCGGATTTTTTTTTGGAAAACGAATACTCTCCTTATTCACTTAATATTATTTTCGGATTCTAGAGGAACTTTTATGTAAATTCGATGATTTTTAGGATGATTCTAATTCTATGAGAGCCCAAAATGTGTCATTTATAATATAGTAAGGAAAGTTGATTTTTTTAAATGTCGATATCAGGAAATCGAGTTTTTAGGGAAAACGGACATTCTCCTCACTCCCTTAAGATTATTTTCGGATTTTAGAGGAAATTTTATAGAAATTCGATGATTTTTAGGATTATTCTAGTTCTATGAGAGCCCAAAATGTGATATTAATAATATAGTAAGGATAGTTAAAATTTATTTAAATGTCGATGTTAGAAAATCGGATTCTTTTTTGGAAAACGAATACTCTCCTTATTCACTTAATATTATTTTCGGATTCTAGAGGAAATTTTATATAAATTCGATGATTTTTAGGATGATTCTAATTCTATGAGAGCCCAAAATGTATCATTAATAATATAATAAGGAAAGTTGATTTTTTTTAAATGTCTATATCAGGAAATCGAGTTTTCAGGAAAAACGGACACTCTCCTCCCTCCCTTAAGATTATTTTCGGATTCTAGAGGAAATTTTATATAAGTTTAATGATTTTAGGATGAGTCAATTCTATGATAGCCCAAAATGTGTCATTAATAATATAGTAAGGAAACTTAAAATTTATTTAAATGTCGATGTCAGAAAATCGGATATTTTTGGAAAACGAACATTCTCCTCATTCACTTAAGATTATTTTCTGATTCTAGAGGAAATTTTATATATAAGCGATGATTTTTAGGATGATTCTAAAAGAGCCTAAAATGTGTCGTTAAAAATATAGTAAGGAAAGTTGATTTTTTTTAAATGTCGATATCAGAAAATCGAGTTTTTAGGGAAAACGGAACTTTTCTTACTATATTATTAACGACACATTTTGGGCTTTCATGGAATTAGAATCACCCTAAAAATCATCAAACTTATATAAAATTTCCTCTAGAATCAGAAAGTAATCTTAAGTAAGTGAAGAGAGTTCTTCACTTACTTAACAAACGTAATAACAGCAATAACAACGTTTAAACTATTACTTAATTTTTCCTTCATCATATAAAATAGAGCATATAATATAAAACTAAATCGTAAGGAACAATCCAATTGAGTACAGTTAATTAACAGCACACTCCATTGGCCTTGCCAACGTAAAATCGAACAGCTCGGCTTATTGGGGCGTAAACAGACTTGAATCCGTGTGAAGGTAAAGTGCAACGTAAGTTTCAATGGGCCCTTGCGATAATTGGTGAAAACAAACAATGGGAACTGAGAAATGAAGGAATCGGCATATCACATTGTTAAAAAAGATAATTAATTTTTAGGCGTAATTAGTTCAGATTTCATTTTGCCGCCCTCTTTTTGCCTTGTTGTATCACTCAGCAATAAATTTAATTGCACGAATTCATTTCAAATTAGTTCGACGTCGTTCAGCTTTAAATGGAGGCATAATAGGCTCCTTTTAAGTTGATGATAAAGCAAAATCTTTCTTTTTGACCTAATTACTTTGAGCTTCAGGGGCTTCTTGTGCTGGTAGTAGTAGTAGTAGTAGTAGGTAGTAGTAACAGCTTTGGGAGAAAGCTGTATCAGTCAACTTGATATTAACTACCAGTATAAATATTAGGTATCGTAACTGTTTTAATACATTATTTGCACCAATTGCACTGTATTCCTATAAAAGCATTACTTTTAAGTGCCATTAAGTGTAATAATTTTTTGATAGAAAAATATGAAATTACTTCAAAGACATAGGGCATTCTACAAGAATAGAAGTGCTCCGTTGTGTATCGAATCTATAGAACTTGACAGATAACCGATATTAAAATATAATCTTTTCACTGAATATATCTATTAAGCCACACGCAGTATACTATCAACTTTTTGAAATGGTCGGCTCAATTATTTTTTTAGTGTTCTGCACATACGTGGAACCCTGAAAAATCTGATAAAATACCCCCATAAAGATTTCAATAAAACAGCTAACTCAAATTCCTAGAATAAGATAAAAAAGGTTTATACGACTGCAGATATCGTTGACGAGAACTTACAATCCTCCAAATTTGTCTTTGTCAACGGTTTCCCAGTAAAAGCCCTTTTTTGCGAAAATATTTTATTAAATCTATACGCTTTGTGACTTTATTACATAGCCTCATAAAACGTATTTTGTATATTATTTAATCAATAAAGGCTCATCATACTTCATTTCGATAAAATATTTATCCTTTTACAAAGCTTTAAGTGCATTTACTATTGAATTACTGCAAAAGTTGCAATTATCAGTTTAGAATCTAATTCTATTTATTCAAATAAGGGTTAATTAAAAATTCAAGTCAATGTTGATCATCAAATCAATCTTTAGAACTTCAAAGCTAAACTGTTTCTTGCACTGTTTAGCTTTAATTTTTGAAAACTCACTGCCGGCATCGGCTTTAAGAGTATTGTATTTGAGCTTGAATTCTGTTCTATTGAAATAATAGTCAATCAGCACTTCAAGTTGCAGATCTTCAGTTCAATATTTAGGTCTTCAAAGTCATGAACTTTTATTTGAAAAAATATATGCTGCTAACTTGCATTGTTTGACTTAAAATATGTTTGGCATCGGCTTTTTTATCAACAAATACCTAAAAAACTAAGTTCAAATGATTAAGAAAATTTCAACCAGAGTAGCCTCTCTTGTAATAAAACTGAGCACAAAATACAGTATCAAGATTGTACAGGATTACGCCCCAACATCATCACACACAGGAGAAGAAGTGGACATTTTCTATGAAGATGTAACATTAGTCCTGAACAACACAAAAACACGGTTCACCATAACTTGCGGATACTTCAATGCAAAAATAGGTTTGAAGCCAGATAAATCAGAGACATGCCTAGGAAATTTCGGGTCTGAAGGAAGAAATGCCCGAGGCGAGACCATGTTAGGCTTATTACTACAGCACAACCTATACCAAACGAACAGCTTCTTCAGAAAGAAACCTCACAGAAGATGGACATGGGAAAGTCCAGATGGTAAAGCCCGAAATGAGATCGATTTCATAATGATGGACAAGTTACAAATTGTTGAAAACGTGATAGTGCTGAACAACTGTAGGGCCGGAAGCGACCACAGAATGGTGCGTTGGAAGATCCTTATAGAGCTTGGTAAAGAACGATACAAATTGATAAGGAAAACATCCAAACAGATGTGGACAGGACCAATAGATATTCAAGGATTTGAGATCCACATTACAAATACACTACAAAATAATGTCCTCCATGATACAAACATCAACAGCTTGAACCGCGAAATAACCGAGACTTTAAAGCAGGGCCGAGACATATTTCGCCCCAAAAGCAAAAAAGAAGAGAAAATCAGCCAAACTACGAAAAACCTGATCCTCAAATGAAACCAAAATGAGAGCATTCAGTAATACCACCAGTGCAGAAATGAGAGAAAAAAATAAGGAAATCTCTAAAGCAATTAGAAGGGACATCAGAAACTACCACGATAGGAAAACCCAAGAAACAATAGAGACGAATGGAAGTATGAAAATACTACGCAAAAATTTTACCGAGGGTAAATCTGAAATAATTAAATTAAAAGATAAACATGGCAACATCACCTCAAATAGAGACGAAATCCTGAGCAACGTGGAAGAGTTCTATTGCGAATTATACCGGAGCCGTATCCAAGAACCCCTAAACCTATACGCAGTTACACAAGAACGCGGTGTCGTAAACCAAGGATCAGAAGAGATGCCAGACATCATTACCGAATAAATTAAGAGTGCTCTGTGAAGAATGAAAAATAATAAAGCATCAGGAAAATATGAGGTGGTTGCAGAAGCAATAAAAGCTGGAGGCTCCCTCCTATTAGAGAAAATACGATCACTGTTCAACCTATGTCTACATTCAAGCACCGTCCCGGATCAGTGGCACGAAGCGACCACCATACTACTCCATAAAAAGAGAGACAAAATGAACCTGGAAAATTATCGTCCAATAACTCTCCTCAGCCGTCTACACAAACTGTTTACCAGGGTCATAACATCAAGGCTAGAAAATAAACTCGAGCATTACCAGCCATGAGAACAAGCAGGTTTTCGACCGGGCCTTGGGACAAATGATCACCTACAGAGTATTAAGACCCTGATTGAGAAAACCATAGAATACAATAGACCACTAGTTCTCCTATTTATAGACTTTCACAAAGCTTTTGACAACATTGAGATGAAAGCTATACTAAACGCCCTGAAAGAATGTCGAGTAGATTACAGATATTCAAAGCGCATCTATAATATATACAGAAACGCTACTATGTCAGTTAGACTACATGAAGCCAGCAACCCTATTGAAATTGGTAGAGGTGTGAGGCAAGGAGACGACACCCTGTCTCCTAAATTATTTATCACCGTTTTAGAACATGCCTTCAAAAAACTTGACTGGGATACAAGGAGAATAAACATAGATGGTCGGAAACTTAGCCACCTCCGCTTCGCGGACGATATAGTCCTAACAACTGACGACTTGGGAGAGGCGATACAAATGCTCTACGAATTGGAGGGGTTGGTCTGAAAATGAACTTTTCCAAAACGAGGATCATGACAAATCTCGCCATGAGCGATGGTATAAACATCGATAATACCGAAATTGAATGGGTCGAAGTCGAGGTAAGAATATCTAGAGACAATCAAACATGCGAGCTGCACAGAAGGATCAGCCTACGATGGGCGGCCTATGGAAAGTTAAAACATGTCTTCAAGAGCGAACTCCCCACCTGCCAGAAAAGAAAAGTGTTCGACCAATGCGTTCTGCCAGTGCTCACATACGGCGCAGAAACACTCACCTCAACGATGACATCCGCGAAAAAACTCAAAGTAGCACAACGCAAAATGGAAAGGTCAATGATTGGATTGAGTTTGAGAGACCCGACACAAATCAGGACCTGCGGCGAATAACCGGCGTGGAAGACATCGTCGAGCGAATAACCACATTAAAGTGAAATTGGGCTGGACACGTGGCCAGAATGGGCGACGACACGTGGACAAAGAGGTTGTTGGAATGGAGGCCTCGCACCGATAAACGAAACAGAGGAAGACCACCTACACCTTGGACCGATGACCTGAAAAGAATCGCAAACAACTGGATCCAGGCAGGTCACGATATAATTGAGTGGCAAGGCATGAGGGAGGCCTATGTCCAGCAGTAGACATTCTAAGGGCTGGTTGATGATGATGATGATGATGATGAATTAGAATAAACCACGGCACAAGAAAAGACCGCATTTGGTGGACTAAATATCGTTCATATTTATAGCAAAGACATGCTGCGATGCATAGATTGCATTATTTTCAAGAAAATCACAAAATGTTTTATTCTTAGCATTACCAAAAAAAATTGGATATTTAATTGAAATTATAATTTATCACAATTTTGCATTTTATATCACTTCCTTTTTATTTTAACTAAATATATTTTGTTTTTATCTTAAATTATTGCATTTTATTTATATGTTTTAACTTTATTTTGATTTTATTCAACGAATTTTTACTTTTGCTTTGCTTTAATTCACCTCATTTATTATCATGCTTAAATGTATATATATTTTAGTTTATTACGCTTTATTTTTATTTTATTGCGCTTTATTATTCATTTATTTACATTATTTTATTGTTGTGCTACTTTATTTTACTTTATTTAATATTACACTGCAACACGTTTTTCTTATTAAAGTTAGCAAGCAGGTAAAGATTTTAATTAAAAACAAGCCTAACACCGGAGAGTCGTGTTTGCAATGCCCGGCTCCAGGAGTGGAGTCGTAGAGCGCCCCCAGTTCTTACCAACTAAACTGGAAAAGCTCCGCTGGTGTTGTACGGGGTTGTTAGGCACGCTTATCAAACAAAGAAACTCAATCTTAACTTAACAAGAAAACACAATCTAAATTTAAGGATCAATCTATTTGCTTCTAGGTTTTTTTTTTCTTAAAACAGCAACAATACTATAGTGAGATTTTTGTAATGTAAACGCAAAGAAATGTCAAATGACTATTAAAGTAATTAATGATAAGGGTATGAATGATGATTGTACAGAGGTCAATTCTCTTGTTAACTCGGTACTGTATGCCTTACACTACAATCCGAAGTGGTCACGTTGGTTTACCTAAGCTTATTACATATATGTATGCGTGCGCAGGTAGCTGCACCAATTATAAATGTAGCAATAATAATATCAATTGATAAATGACCACAATAATTATATCAATCGACCAGATAAACAAATGAATAAATGAAGAATAAAATTATTGAAAGCTATTTTAGAATTTGGCTGTCAATGCTTGATTTATATTAAAAGATTAAGAGCGATTATATCAATCGGTCAGAAAAATAAATGAATAAATAAGACTAATCTATCTTAAAGCTCGGCCGAAAAGACTAGATTTATATTTAAATATTAAAAGAAACGATTATCAATTGACCAGAAAAATAAATGAATAAATGAGGTTTTGATGACCCTTTCAAGGCACAATCTATAGGTAGCGCTAAATTCATAATAATTAAACACAAAAAAAATAATGCCGCTTCTATACGATACCCCGTTAGATCCGATTCGTCAAGCTCAGTTGTGGAGGCAGGAAATACCTCTGGTGAAGGCGCCGGGCACCTGTAGCAAGAACCAGGTACTGGCTTAGCCTCGGTGGTATAACTGGCCGAAGACTGGTATAGCCCGGACTCGATCACCGATGATAAGACTGGCGTATAGCCCGGTGATAAAACCCTCTCTTATGGCGGAGGGTGGCTAGAAAGTCAACGGTCTCGATGTTGTACGATGAGCTCTAGTGTAGTATTTAAATCCCGATAAATCGGTCGTGTCAAAACACAAATTAGGAACTCAACCCAATATCCCCAAGAAGGGTAGTATAAAATGCAGTACTAAAAGCTGAGTCACTATGGCTGCACTATAAAGCAAAAAACCTTCCTCTATCACCGAAGGGTACTTCTAGAAGAACGAGATCATCGATTTCAGTCAATTTGCCGTTCCACTACCACGAGATTAGAGAAAAAAATTGTAGGGCGGAGAAAATGCCTAACGAATCTAACGATTCGATACGAGGAATAATTCTAAGATAATAAACGACTTAGTTTGGGTTAGTTAAATCGAAAGCAACAATTACGGGAGGATAGACCATTCCTACTACCCAATGCCACCAACCGAATATTACAAAAATTGCATCATGCCGCGTAGAAAGATAAATATCAGAGGGCCCAAAAAGTTATGAAGTGATCAGCCGGAGATCGAAATAAAGCAAATCCGGGGGTCCCAAAAAGTTATGAAATATTCAAACCGAAAATAAAAGATGAATTCGACGGATCTAATGAGGCTTTACAGTAGGCTTTATTCACCCAATTCTTAAAAATATGGAACAGCAAACCGTTCCGTTCTACGATAATGTAATATAAACTAAGCAAAGTTATACTAATAACATAATATCGTATTTTAGTAATTTTATCAAACCTAAGCGATCTGTGGTTCGCTTATCAACTAAAATAAATATAGTCAAAAAGTGCCTGAGGGCTACATGAGAGAAAGAGATGATCAAAACAGCTACTCAAGGCCATAACAGTGTTATAAAAGCTAGTACAAATATATTGTAAACTAGAAAGCATAATAACAAAAGAACACTCAGTCTAATGTTTGAACTTGATATTTGACATTGAAGGATCAAATATTATGAGTATTATCTAAACATGTTTT
>JAEQML010074511.1:0-14327 GCA_016904865.1 Pissodes strobi | reverse complement strand
GTAAGCATAGTTTAAACCTAATATACTGACAAGTTTTGCTCAATGGTAAAAAATAGTTACATTTATACATTAAATAACTTACCAAAACTTCAGGAAGGGTCCCCGAAAATCCATTAAAAGTGTGTGATGTCTTTTACCGCTGAAATTTGTTGACCTTTTTTTAAATATAACTGTTTTTTGGGTGGTATTCTATTGAAATGAAATTTCTTTATGTATTTTGGGTGATACGCTGTTAAGTTTTTTTTAACTGTAACAAATTATAATAATCGAGTCGAGTGACAGTTATGTATTTTATTGGAAAGTATACATTAATTTAATAAATTGTGGCTACTTTAATTAAATAGATTTTTAGGCTAACTAGCAATTGCAAATATCCCTGAACACCAGGTTGTGCGTGCATTTAATTCCCCATCAAAAGAAAGCATAATAAAATTAGCTGTTCCAGGAGAAACCATTAGATAAGTACCTTTTGAGAGTCTGCCCTGGGCAACCATGCGTCCTGCGTTATGATTAGACGCACTTAATTGGAAGAAACCTGGTATTCATTCTTCTTTTCTTGTACTGTTGCATCTTTCATCCAATTGCAAATAATGCATTTCTAAATACTATTTGCGGTTAATTGTAAAATACCATAGGAAACTGAATGATACGTAAACATCTGTGCTTTGTTTCACTCAATCTAGAAAATTATATACCTGAAATCGACGTTTTCATGCTTCAAATAGTACTCATGTTCGAAGATTGCCTATTCTCTTGTTCTGCCTTCCCAAGAGTTTATTTTGTTTGTGTAGACTGGTTGCCGACCACTGTGGTGCACGTAAAAATTGCTGTCCTTGCAGACAATGGGTGGGCGTAAGGATTTCAATATTTAAATTGGAGTAATTATTTAATGATAAGTTCAGATTCAACTTGGGTATATTATTACAAACGTAAATCAGATCAACTCGGGTTGTAATCAGACCAGCTTCACTTTTATGGCACTAAGGCAAAAGATTGACTAGCGTCAATCTTAGAAACTTGTGAGAAGGTATGCAGGGAGGTCCAATAATTACAACATATTATCTAGGGATTTTTTGTTCACTTTAATAATTGATTCATACACTTTGAAAATTAATTCAGTGTTAATTTAACTAACTTAAATTTATCAGGTAAAATTGATTTGTGTTTGGTTTTTGTCTGTTGGCGACACAGACACTCATATTATGCGCAAACACACATTGACAACTCGCACATTATTACTCAGGTAGATGAGGAAATATTTAGACATTTTTTTTTCAAAAAAGGTTGTTATCAGTTCAGAGTGTTTTAGCCTATATAGGTGTTTTGCAAAAAGATCTAGTCTCGAAAAACAAGCAGGCAAAACTGTATCCATTGGCAACGAGCACTGGTATCAGGCTTGAAGGGAATGAATCCCATGGAAGCATATGGCAGCAATTTTGGGCGGCACATAGTATATAAGTTTTAGATAGGCGAGTAGCACTAGGCGCGAGTGGTGAGTGCGCCCCTACAAAGCACGCTTTGGAAGCGTGTAAGGCGGCGCTAGCCACACAAAGCGCGATCTATATTTACACACAGGCCACATGTAATGTAAATTTTTGAAATAAATGTTGATTGATTGCAAAAAGATCGTTTTCCATACAAAAAAAAAACAGGTAAATTTTTTCTCAAGTACACATATTTTTGATAATATTATTATTATCGTACTGATACTGTTGGCCAAATGAAAGAACCTGTATGAAAAGAATGCGGGCAAAAAATCTTCTCGCATATTTAGATGTTGCCACATTTTTTTCCCAATAATCCTAATTTATTTTCTGTCTAGTTTCCTATACTGAATTTACATATTCAGCAGCGTAACTAGCCATCTGATCTGGGGGGAGCCTAGGGTTGGCCTGTTATTGTGATATGGACCAAAGTCAGACTTTTCCTGGGAGGGGGCTAGCGATGTCTGGGAGGGGCCCGGCTCCCCTAGGCCTCCCTGTAGTTACGCCGCTGCACATATTTAAATTTCCTACTTGAATACTTAATTTTGTTATTTTCCTTAATACTACTGTCTTCTATTATTTACTATTTTATTTACACAGGCAAATCCGGAATAAGTATTCTGTGTATATTTTATTCGCCTTCAAGCTATTTAACATACGCGACAACAGGCAACAGTGCGACGTTTACTTGATTTTTAGCGGGGATTCAGTTTCGTGATTGGTGGCAGGATATATTAAATACACTTTGACCCTAGACAAACACCTAACTTTTTTACATATTTTAAAATTTCAGCAGCGACTTGCTTTAGCCATTGGCGTGGAAATTGCCGAACTGTGTGTGGTTATTTATATTATTTGGTTTGCAGGGTCTGGTGATATATAGGTTTTGTCGATTTTGCCAATTCTCTTTTTTCACTAGAAAGGGGGTGTCCTATAGAGTAGTTTAAGCCAAAAAAATCGGAGGATCGGCTACATTTGAGCCGAAAAAATGCCCTCAAAGTTCCAGTTTTGACACAAATTTTCAGCACCACTTCACAAAAGCAGTAGAAATATAAACAAGACACATTTGAAAATCAATTTTCAGGTGAAAATATTAACTAGGAGACATTTGCGTCGAATGAAAGGCCTCCGTTTTGTTCTGGTCCTAATTTAATGCGACTCATAGCCCCATTAAACAAAATTAAATTTTACTATCCTCCTTTTTACTGTCAAATGTCACAATCACAATAGTCGAAACAGAGATTTTTAAGAAGGCACACTGTTGCCAGACGATTGCTGTAGTGTGGGTTAGTTTCTGTTTGTTGAGCCCATGTAGCGAGCGAAGCGAGCGGAGGTCCATGCATGAAGTGTTTAAATAATTAAAGACTTATTTGTTGATTCTATGTAACAGTGACGACATCCGACTAAATGCTATCGTGCACGCCACATATGAAGAAATGCTCGGCATAGCCGAATGGACATCTTGCCTGTTACATCCGAATATGCGTCCTGGGAGTGAGTTCCACAGTGATGCAGTGCGCCAGACAAAGGAGTTCTTGTAAAGCGATGTTCTAGGTGTTTCCAGTTGTACGACCAACCGGTGCGCTCTTGCCGTCTATCGTGACTGTCTGGTAGGGATGGGATAAAGCGGGTCAAATCCTGGGAAGATCTGCCGTAAAAGTACCTGTAAAACAGGGACTTCTCAGCCACATGTTTGCGGTGTTTCAGACTATCCAGATTCCCGGTCAACTCCGCCGACGAGATGCACAACTCTCTTCTGAACGGAATCCAGTAGCTTTAGGGTGTGCTCTGGTACGGCACCCCAGATGTGTGAACAATATTCTAAGCACGGTCTTATTTGCGCATTGTAGAGCAAGATCAACTGCTACGGTGTATACAGTTTTTGTTGCGAAATAGCGTATCAAGCTTCTGGGAGGCTGATTTTGCGATGTTAGCAACGTGGTCATGCCAGGACATATTGCTGTTGACCAAGACACCCAGTTGTCCGATTGTATGAAGATGAAGGGATGGTCGATCCTGCCATAATGATATCATGGCCCGCCGTATAGACCCTCTTGGTAAACGTTGCTGCTTGGCTGATTTTTCAATGTGCATTTGCATTCATTAATCGGAATAAAAGAGACACTCATTCAATTACACTATTCCTTTGTATGTATGTATATATTCGTCAAATATCTCACTTCATACATGGCTCTCCGCTCGCTCCGGGGGACCAAACAAACCTAACCCAAGACATGCCCAAATGAAGAAAAACAAACTAAAAAATATTTGCATTTTCGACTGACAAATTTTATTTTATTTTTTGATTTCCGGCATGCCTTGGGTTAGTTTTGTTTGGTTGCGCCCCCTGAGCGACCGAAGCGAGCGGAGGGTCATACGTGAAACGAGAGGCTAATTCACCCAGACCGTACCGACGTTGCAAAATAACAGTTCAGTTTCAATCCGAAACTTATTCACTTTTCGCATGACCCTTCGCTCGCTACGGGGGCTCAGGAAAAGGAAACTAACCAAGTGCTAACCCAAGGATACCCAAAAACAAGAAAAAAACTGTTTAGAATTTAAGAAAATTAAAAAAGCCAACGGGATTTGAACCCGGGCCGCCGATAGCCGCCGAATTCAGACTTAACCATATAGACCCCTCGACCACGAGAGCTCTTGCGACAAACTGATTACATCGCGAAGACATGGCGCGAATGCAAGCAACTAGATTTGTTGGTACGGTCTGGGTGAATTAGGCTCTCATTGCGTGAAGTGTATTATTAAATAAACTTAAATAGTAAACGAACACTGTTATTCCCCATAAGAAAATGTGCAACATGTGGAAACACTGTGCCAGGCCCCCGGTGTCGGTTACTAAAATTTCATTATTTTCACGTTACAATTTCAATATGTTAACGTTACACCTGGGAAAGTCGTAGTGGAAGTTTGCCCTTCTAGGGCATTTTAGGCTCAAAACGCGAATATTTTTTCGGATCAAATGTGGCGGATCCTCCGATTTTTTTTGGCTTAAACTACTCTATAGGAAACCCTTTTTTCTAGCGAAAAAAATTGCAAAATCGGCACAACCTATATGTCGCCAGACCCTTAATTTGATGATATCTTTGAAGATTTTTAACTATTCTTATATTTTTCTTGCATTTGGTGATTATTATACGCGGTTAACTAATTTCTATATTTTCGGATACCTCTCTGAACTCTATTCTAAATTAAAATTTTTATTTCAAAACAATTCTGAACGTGCTATAAAGAGCGTTTTGGAACATACTTGCTTCAATATAGCCTAACATTAAATACAAAAATTGAAGGCTAAAGATTTTATATTTGGATTAGCTACGATAAATCCTTTTTTCCAAGTTAAGCGACGTCATCGATGATGTAGATACAAAACCTTCGGGAAACGAACTCTACTTATTACTACAACATATTTATGTAATACATACAACAAGTATCATAGAGCACTAGCCTTATTATAAAAATGAGATATTATTATTATATGGCATATTTTGTACTATAAGACTGTAATATTAAAAAAACTGTACTTAATTTTGACGTCTTAAACTAATCAATATTATCAATAATAACATGGTAAGAATAACCTCGTGCGCCTATGAGAAGGCAAGATTTTTTTACGTACTAGTCCTCTGCCCCTCACTCGTCGTTAAGGTTCACTCGCTTGGCGCACTATAGATGGCTGCTGTTTTTTAGATATAATGCCCTATTTGTACTTTTTTTTTATTTTTACTCAAAATAAATATATCTAACGATGAACTGAAACTATGAACTTTTCAATGGTTGCCTACTGAAGAACCCAGAGAATTTTTACACTCAACATGCCAATCTAGACTCCATGGTAATGCTCTGATAGTTGACCTTCCTGAACCATGGAATGTTTTCTCGTCGCTGAGGAATAAGCGCACAGGCGTGTTATAGTACAAGCCGGCCAAGCCTGCTTGTAACGCGAAATCTGAAAGGGCGCCGCAGTTTCCCAGCTAAGGGAGAGCGCTTTTTTTTAACCAAAGGTATGAAAGTAAGCGCTTTAAACCAGGGTGAGAAATAACCCCGCGTTTGATTAACCGGTTAATTGTTAGCTAACAATCTCACAAACCGCGTATGTTAATCTATTATATAATCTATAATAATTATTGTAGCCTATTCTCCCGTATTAATACCAAAGTTTACAGAAAACTATAATACCACAAGAATATATAAATAATAGTAGTATAAATAAGTAGGTCATGCGAAAAACAGCGTGTAAATAGACAACTTATGCAAACATTAAACGAGGAAATGTTCTTTTAAGGGTGGTTGAAATTATAAATTCACTGTGTTCTCTGGGTTTACCTTTACGAGGTCACACAGACACTTTTGGATCTCCCTCTAATGGAAATTTTTTGGCCACATTGGAACTACTTGCAAAATTTGATCCGTTTATGGCAGATCACATGGCTAAGTTTGGAAAATACTGGTAGGGGTGTCCGTTCATATTTATCTCATACAACTGCTGATGAGTTAATTATTCAGATAGGAAATCAATTAAGTGAAAAGATGAAATACATAAAGTAAAATATTTCTCCATCATTGTCGACTCTACCCCTGATATCAGTCACATTGATCGACTAGCTTTTGTTATTCGTTATGTCCTCGTTGATGGTATACCCATTGAACGATTTATTTGTTTTTTACCAAATGCTGGACCTAAATCTGCTATTTACGGCCATTATCGAAAAATTAAAAGAGTTACAAATTGATGTAATGTATTGTCGAGGACAAAGCTATGACAATGCTGCTAACATGTTTGACTGCTATACAGGGCTGCAGGCAAGAATTCAAGAAAATAATCCATTGGCAACATATGTTCCATGTGCAGCGCATTCACTGAATCTAGTAGGAACGTCTTCAGTTGATTTTTGGGTAACTTTCACTTCGTTTTTTGGTGTGGAACAGGAATTATACAACTTTTTCTCGGTATCAACACAAAGATAGTCCTCGCTTGAGTCCAAGTTTTCCGTTAAAATTTTATTAGTTACGCGCTGGAGTGCACGAGCAGATGCTAGTAAAGCATTATACACATCATATAACGAAATATGCGGTTTTCTGTCAATAGCTCAGGATGAAACTCAAAAACCTGCCACCAGATCGCAGCAAAAAATTTAAGAGATAAATAAAAGCAGTTGGAAGATGCAATAATGATTACTTTTTTGGCATAAAATATTGGAAAGATTTAATCAAACAAGCAAAGCTCTCCAAGCAGTTAACATCGATTTACAATCAGTGCTTGAGTTATATGAATCTTTACACTGGTATTTAGCGAATATACGCGATCAATTTGCTTCATTTCTTACTGAAGCTGCTACTTTATGCCAAAATAATATTTTTCAGTGTGATATATCCAGGAAAAGAAAAAGGAAGGCATCTTTTGACGTAGCAAAAAATTAAACAGACTTAATAGACGGAAAAACAAAATTCCGAATTAATATATTTATCCCCTTAATAGATAGATAAATTGATAAATGAGCTGCTAAAGAGAAAAGAGGCATACCAAGAAGTAAATAAAGAGTTTGGGTTCCTTACCAATCTGGCCATTTTGAGTGATGAAAATCTTATGCAAGGTTGCTTGAGATTAATCAATATTTATAAAAATTCATATTCCGTATTCCTTGGACCCAAGGAATTTACTGAAATCTAGCTGGCATATTTCCACACTTGGAAATAGCATTGACATTGTTTATATCTAAAGCAGTCACCAACTTTTCGGGAGAGAGTTCGGACTCTTAAGAGAGTTAAAAATTGCTTAAGATCCAAGTTAGTCAATTCCAAACTAAGTTGACTTAGCCTTAAAGTCAATAGAATCAGACCTGCCTAAAAATCTAAACGTGACAGAAATAATTCAAGATTTTGCAGCAAAAGTATTGCTTTTAGCTCTTAACTTTGTGGTTTTTTTAATATGTATCTAATTTATCTAAACTCCATATACTATGTTGATGTATCTATACTGTTAATTTGAAAATCGAATGTTTGATGTTTTGCACTTTTATCTTTATAAAAAAAGGGGGTGGAGCGCAAAAATTTCCTGGGCTTAGGGCGCTTTCAAGTGCTAATACGCCTCTGAATAAGCGTCATTCTTGGAGCATAGAGCCTGGCTCCTTTCATCGTTGATTTTCATCTTTCAGGTCGTGCATCTCATACAAACATAAAAGATTAATTGAGAGACTTTTTTCTGCAGAGGTCATACGCAGTGGCACAGTCGATTTTTTATCTGGAAAACATTCCATTAGATGCAAGGCAATTAAGATCATAAAGTTAAAAAATCAGCTCAATCTAGACTCCATGGTAACGCCCTGGTAGTTAATTGACCTCCCTGGACCATGGAATGTTTTCTCATCGATGAGGAATAAGCGCCATTCTTGCAGCATGTAGCCTGATTTTTTATCTGGAAATATTCCATTAAAAAAAGCGGTCAAGGTCATAAAGTTAAAAAAATCAACTCAACCTGAACTCCATGGTAATGCCGTGGTAGTTGACCTCCCTGGGCCATGGAATGTTTTCTCGTCGATGAGGAATAAGCGTCATTCTAGGAGCATGGAGCCTCGCTCACTTTATCGTTGATTTTAATCTTTCAGGTAGTGCATCTCATACACTACCTCTCTACTCTCATGTCTGCTTCTTCTGGCAGCCGTCCGCAGTTGATGTCGGCATTGCATTGTTGTGACCGATGACAGTATCGTCTGCATACAAGACTAACTTTGTTGTCCGTGTCTTGAGCATGTAATGCCTGTACACAGTTTATGTACTGATCCTTGTGGGATACTCTAGTTGGTCTTTTAGAAGCGCAAGTTTGACTTCCCACCCTGAAACTATTTTCTTGCCTCCTAAGTAATTCGGCATGAGTCTCAAAAAAGTAGACCGAGCATGTCTTGTGCAAAATACCGTCATACCAAACTCTGTTGAAATTCAACCCACATCCAGCGGGATCGCTCTTCAGAAGCCTATTTAAATTGAGAGTTACTGGTCACAGCTTCTGTCAGCCTTATAACCTGAAGTTCTGTGGAGTTTCGGCTTCAGCAACCAAAATGTTCTGTGGGAGTCAGTTCTATTATGTGTATTTTGTTCTTGTTCCTCGAAGTTACTGAGTGAAGGAATGAGTTTTAACGGTCTGGTAGTTTTTACGGAGCTGGTAGTTCTCTCCATTTTTGATGAATATACTCATCTCAGCGTAATTCTACCTGTTAAGAAAGCGCTCAGTCCATAAAACACCGTTAATGATGTTGATTGGCACTGATACCTCTTACCAGGGAATTTTCTCAATTATGAGGTTGGTTATGTCGTCTCTGTCTCCTGCCCTTAAGTCTCTAAACCACAGTCTGTACTTCTAATTCTATGTGAAGCAGCAAATGTTTTCTGCAGGTTTCGTCAACCGCCTCAAAGTGTCCTTCGTCCTCGTCCGGATATTCATTTGTTAGTCCTTTCCTTGCCATAGCATCAACAAGGGCTTCTACTCCGATTGTGAGACCATTTCGCGTAGACTCGCGTCTTCTCATGATGAAGGTTTTTCCGCGTCGTCCATGCGGAATGATCATCAGTGTCCAGGTCTTGAAAGCTCTGCTTCCACCTACCATCTCTTAAGCCTTTCGGGGCTTTTTGAACAGCTTTACTGTACCTGTTAAGTATATATTTTGATGCACCATGTACACTTTTTTGAGTCTTCTATTGATCCTTACCAAGTCCTTATCCCCTCTCGGGTTTTCCTGTGGGGGTGTCTTGGCTTGAGAATATAAAATAATATGTATAAGAATTTGCATCTTTCTTTAATAGAGCAGACTGGTCAAATGTCAAAATGATCAGTATATTTCAAAAGTGGCAGTTGACAAGAGCTGTACAATATGCCACATACCGCATGATTTCATCATTTAAATTTTGATTTATGATATTTAGTGTCATTTACAATATTTTATCCTTATAGCGTCACAGGAGGCTAAAGCCTCTGCTTGCTACTCTCAGAAGTGGTTTCTTCCTCAATATTCTATACATGTTTTACCAATCTCTAATTTGCATAACCCTCAATTTGACGGCCCTGAATTATTACTCCTACAATGGTCAGAAACGATCAGTTGATTATAACTTTAATTCATATTCATCGTAGTCAGCTTTGCTGACTATCTTACCGAAAAATTTTAGGAGGATCATTTAGTGCAACACATCAGCAACTAACTAATATTCAAATGCTAGACTGGCTTGAAATACTGCCGTTTTGCTTAATGCAAGCATATTTGGGTTCGTTTCAGAAATTTGCCATATAGTGGCATTCTTCATAATGGTTTTTACACATCAGGTAGGTTCTAGAATAGCTTTTGAACAATATCTATCTACCAAATGCACCTAATTAATAACCAGAGTTGTAGATTTACCCTTTAACTTGTTGAACTAATCTGAGTAAGTATTTTCCTACCGCATCAGTTGAGTATTATTATGATCATTGGGAAATGTTTGCTAGTGGAAGCAATAGCTGCTCTTTGATAGGATAATATTTGGTTCGACATGTTTTTCTTTTTTAATTCCGCGGATTCTTCTAAATATACCTCTGCAACCGACGTTGATTTCCATCCCCCAATCTTTTACTATCAGTGATTCCTTCCCCACTGTTGGCCAATATTGTCGCCAAAAACCTCCAGGAACTATGACCCGTATATAGTTCTGTATTTGGAAGTTTCAGGTATGCTGCTATTTCAGAAGAAAATTAAACAATGGTGTTTATACCAACGCACTGAATGGTACAAACTCTTTTGTGACTCATGAAGAATCTTTTAGCAGTGGTGCCAGGTTTTTGCTGACTTGCATACTTCCTATTTTTATTTGCCATCGTTGCTAGTATCTTATCTACAATATCATCTGTCAATTCAAATAGTTTCATTGTTCCTTGCAGCAATGCTTATGTGGAGAGGATTTTCAGCATCATTAATCAGCTATGGAATGATGACATAAACAGATTCGCAGATGAAATGGTGAAAGCAGAACTTTGCCTCAACATCTAGCTCTCTTGTTCAGAATTGCACACATCATAAGGGGCCAAGCAGGAATTATTAAATCAGCATTTTATATTTGAAACAAGTATATTTATATGACTGATCTAGTGGTAGTGTGTACCTATTTGTATTTTTTTAGAAGTTAAGTTTTTCTTTCTTTTGGCATTTAATAATTTTTTAATCTGTTGGGTATTTCCGTTTTTTTAATCAGTTTGATTTTGTTTTATTACTGTTTAGTTTACTATTGAAACTTGGCCTGGGACTTTGAGTTATTTAGACATATTGCTTTTAAAATGAAACAGATACTGTGCAAATTCATGGATATAAATTAACAGTAGCCATATTTGTAATTTTAGCGACTAGTACAATCATTTCTGTTTATATTAAGATTTGCTGAACAAATAATAAAATTAGATGAACAATGCATTATCATCATATACAGTAATCACAAACCATTAAAAATAATTTATAACCTGGGATATTGTTGCATTATCTGCTAAATAAATAGCTAACTTCAATATTGACTGTTTAAGGTAAATAATTGCGGAGTGGTATATTGCACCATTTAGGTGAATATAAAATATTTTAATATGAAAACTATTTGGTTTATGTAGTACGAGATTATGTTTAACTGAGCTCTCGTCGATTTTTGATGGACATTAATTACACATTACGGATAGTCTCGTGAGAAATACTTGAGGCAGCTGCATCTTAGCGTAGAACTCGTTGCAAAGTGTTTCACTTAAGCTACTTAATTCAGTATTATCTGTTCGGTTTTTCTATTGTTTACTTCTGCTCCTATATATCTCTAAATTTTGGATTTCCGGATTAATAAATACCCTGGAAAGCAGGTTTGACACAAATCAAGTCAGTGATTTAATTCGCGAATTAAAAATTTACTTAAAAAAAAAAAAGAATTGGAATTAATTCCAATAGGAATAGGTTGTAACCGAAACCGAGTAGCGATAAACACCTGGCAACTGCCCAGGCGCACACAATATAATAGGCGTATTCTTTTTTCAACGGTTGATTCACACATTGCGCCGGTTGAGCTATTTGGTTTCATTTTATTGCTCGATGAATTGTCGGTTGTGTTTCAATCGTGTTCTTTTTTTTATTCGCGATGGATGGACGATTTGCGTCAGCGTCTACCGACTCGCCAAATCGATTATTTCGATGTATTGTGGGGGGAGCAACTTTCCTAACCTATAAATTTGACTTGAATTTGAAACTTTGATCGAGTAAACTAACTGCAAAGCAAAATGTAGTGCAACATTTGTTAAGTGACTTAAATAACGAAGGTAGAGAAGCTGAAGCATTTGCCATCAGCGGCGGACTTATACTCAACTCTCAGAGAGGGGCGAATTTGTCGCCCTTCTGGATCTTTTTCTACCCACAAATTCTGACTAGTACATAATTACAGTTGGTCCGTCATTACTCACATCCGACTAAAAACTTATTGTTAATAGTTTATGAACTGCTACTCTTGCAGAAGAATCCACCATTGCCAGAGTACAAATAATATCCAGTAGAACCACTCATCAAAAATCGTTTGCTTTTGCATCAAACGCAAAAGCCGCAGCACGGAAAAAATAAATTTGTACTCTACCTGTAGCAGCGAGCAGTCTGTGGGGTTATAATCGGTTATTCATAAGACAACGCGACGCGAAAGTACACAATCTCAGGGCGTTTGCACAGTCTCTGTCCCTCGTAGCAGGGTCATCGGTGGCCACGAACCAGATTGATCCGGATTCGCCCCGCCGCCAAATGATGTCGGCGAAATTGGAAATTTGTCTCCAGTGAACCTACTGTATACTTATTTATACCGTACCATTGCCTCGCAAATTCTGACATTACAATTGTGCAAACCGGGACGATCTAAGAAAGTTCTACCTCGATTTTCCTTGGCTCGACGTTTGCTTTCGCACTAACGCCCCGTCAGTCTGATGAGAAGAGATTACGCAAGTAATCTCCTCATGAAGGGAAGCATACATCCCAGATTCCATCAAGTGACGGTCAATAGGAAAGCACTGGTTCGACAGAAGATGAGAAAGATCTGAAACAGCAAGCCTACCAGTACTGGCAGCAAAATCAGACCGCTAAAAATCGCAATTATTTTGACGAAGCAAGAAACGAATGCAAACGTGTGATTGACGAAACTAAGGACAAACACAATCAAACGATCAGGAATAAACTTTTGCAATGCCCCAGTGGCTCCAGGAATTTCGGGTGGGTAGCAAAGACAGTAAGTAATAACTTTACAAAAACATCTCTCACACCTTTGACATGCTCGCCGAAATGTTTTTATCGCACTTTACCTTAAACGTCCCCCAAGGCAAGGCTCTCCCCACCATAACCAACATCAACACTACCATGGCAGAAGTTAAGTTTCATCACCGTGATATTCGTAAAATCCTCAAAGGCATTATGACCGGACGGAATACCTGCCATCGTATTAAAGAACTGCGACAACGAACTAACACCCATTTTTTCAGACTGTTTTCACTGTCTTACCGAAATGGGATTTACCCATCTTCTTAAAATTCTCTCGAGTGCAGCCTGTTCCAAAAAAGACAAGACAACTACGCCTTCAAGCTATCGCCCAATTGCCTTGCTTCCAATAACCTCCAAAGTCATGGAACCTGTAATCAATTAGCAACTACTCAAATACCTCGAGACCAACAGAATAATTAGCGATAATTAATACGATTTTCGCAAAGAGAGATCGACGGGAGATATTATGGCCCATGTCACTCATATATGGAGTAGAGCAATTGATAACTACCGAGAATCTCGAGCGATTGCGTTGGATATTTCGAAGGCATTCGACAGAGTTTGGCATGAAGGATTGCTCAACAAACTGCCGTCCTTAGGACTGCCAGCGTCTCTCTGCAGCCGGCTTGCTAGTTTCCCTACGAACCGATTTCTGCATGTTGGAGTTGATCGACACAGCTCAGACACATTCACCATTAATGCTGGGGTGCATCAGGGCGCAATACTTTCACCAACTCTGTTCCTCATCTATATTTATGACCTGCTGCGAAGCCAATAATCCTGTTTACAGATGGCAGTACCCTGCTTGTCTAACTAATCAAGATCTAGAGAAAGCTCGAACTTGGGGCGACAGAAATTTGGTCCAGTTCAATGCAGTAAAAACCCAAGCAGCCACGTCCAAGAAAGTCAATATGGCGGGACTTGACATCATTATGGCAGAATCGACCATTCCTTTATCCTCGTCAATCGGACTACTATGGGTGTCTCGGTCAACAGCAATATGTTCTAGCATAACCACGTTGCTAATATCGCAACATCAGCCTCGCAGCTGCTCTTGCTCTGCAAAACGCAAATAAAACCGTGCTTAGAATATTGCTCAAACATTAGGCATGTCGCACCTAAGCGCACTCTAAAGCTGCTGGATTCCATTCAGAGGGGAGCTGTGCGTCTCGTCGGTAACCCGGAGTTAACTCGGGATCTGGATAGTCTGGAACACCGCAGACATGTAGCCGAGATTTCCCTGTTTTATAGATATTTTCACGGCAGATGTTCCCAGGATTTGCCCCCCCCCCTTCCCACCCAGCAACGCCTGTCAAACAGTCACGACAGACGGCAAGAGCGCACCCGTTCGTCATACAACTGGAAACACCTAGAACAACGCTTTACAGGGATTTTTTTGTCTGGCCACTGCAGTACTGTGGATCTCACTCCCAAGACATTTTTCCCCCTAATTATAACCTGCAGCTATTCAAGAACCGTGTCAATCAACATCTTCGCACACGCCGCTCGGTCGAGTGCCATATGGTCCCCTTTTGCCATAAAAAAGTAT
>JAEQML010074510.1:0-14328 GCA_016904865.1 Pissodes strobi | reverse complement strand
AACCTTGAAAGGACTGTGGATAAAACTGTTCTCTTGATGGTGTTTCATTCTCTGATTCAATCAAGTTGCATGTATGGTTTACTGGCATGGGGACATGTGCCCTAAGCAGAAAGGATTTTCAAGCTTCAAAGGAGAGCTCTTAGAGTGGTTGAGGGTCTGGGCTTTAGGGAGGATGTAAGACAGTCCTTTAAACAACTGCAAATTCTTACTGTACCATCACGTTACATTTTTGAATGCCTTGTGTACACTAAAAAAACAAAAATCGATATAACCAAGTAAATAGCATCCATGGCTATAGCACAAGGCAAGCTGACAACTTGGTCATGCCTCTTCGTAGGTTGCGAAAATCTGAAATCTCAACCCTCTACCATGGTCCAGCCCTTTTTAATAAATTGCCACATGAGATTAAAACCCTGCCTGAAGGGCAATTTGTACGTGCTGTGAGGGACTTGCTGTGTGAGGGTGTGTTCTACAGTGTCACTAAGTTCATGCAATCAGATTTGGAAGTCTAAATAAAGCTTTAAATATATTAAACCTCCAACCCCAGTCCGTTCTTTTTCATGTTTCTTTTTTCTTATCTGTATTAAATTATTTTGTGTGTTTTATATCAATAATAAGTTTGTGTATATATTTTAAAATTTCACTAAATTTTATTTTATTCAACAATAAGTTTATGTCTTATATGGCTTATATTTATGTTTTCTTTTACCCAAATGTATAGTTCTACAAGCAGCTTTTTATATATTTATTTTCTTAACGTTACAATATTTTAAGTTAAGTTTTAAGTTCTACAGTTTTCTATATTAATTATAAGGAGTACTATTGGACACAATATTATAGACATTTTATTAAATTCTTATTAATGTAAATATTATTGACGATTGTAAAATTGAATTATTGATGACATGAATAAACTTTACTTTACTTTACTTTTTACTTTACTTTACTGAATACATCACGTATGATCACGAACTTGCAAAACATCGAAAGTGTTGGCGTACAAAGAGCAGTACTGCCACGTTAAGAAAACGATCAACATAATTTTAAGAGAATGTAAATATCCAATAATTCTTTTGGAATCGAAATACACCTGTTGTTGCAACCTGTAAAAATGATAATCAGGAACACACTAGTAAAAGTTAAAAATAACTTTTTAAAATTTTAATATTAAATTTCATATTTGGGATTCTAAGAACGTTTTTAATGAAATATTGTGATATTCTGGAAAATAAGGTTACTCTTGAGCCACTTTCATATACTTTTCTGAATTTCCAGTTTTATTGATAAAAATCAAGCAATATGCAAGTTTCTTAGAATCCCCTGATGCCCCAAATAATAGAAAAATAGGACCGTACTCATAAAAATTAAAAAATAAAATAGTTTTTATAAATATTAACATCAAATTTCATATTTGAGATTAATAGAAATTTCTTTTAAATAAAATATTTTGATACAGGGTGGTTATCCATATTTTGACCCAATTTGATCTTGAATAACTCATAAACGAAAAAAGCTATCGAGTTGCGGTCTTCACTGATAGTTTCATTTTACTGAAGTTTTTTTTTTCGAAGTACATGTCATCTTATTTTGACAATCGAAATAACCGAAAACAAAATGGCCGTGTTTTAGGTATAGGACAACTTTGTTATTTTAAATGGAACAGCCTATATATTTTCTTAAAATCTTAAGGTTTGTTCCTTCCCCTTTTCAAAAATGTATTACAAGTTATAGTTATTTTTTAAAATAGTGAATTTATTGAGCTCCATACTGCATATTGATAAAAATTTCGCGGTTAATGTTATTTGTTGAGAAGTCGGCTATGGAAACAAATTCACATTATCCCATAAATGTCAGTGTCGATCACTTTTGACGCATTCTTTCGAAGTAGAAGTGTAAAACGTTATCTTTGAGTGAAAAGGGGAAGTGTGTGATAATGTTTGCAGAAACTCAGTCAATAATAACAATTCAAAGAAGATTTAGGAATATGTTTAATAAAACTCCGCCCACAAAAATGCAATTAAAACTTGGTCCAGAAAATTTTGGAATACAAGATCTTTAACAAGTAGGAAACGAACAGTAAACGATGAAATGTACTAAACAACACAATACAAGTTATGGAGGTAACCGTAGAACATCCAAGTTTATCAACATATCGATAAAGATGTAACCATTACTAACTAATTAAATGTATATAAACATTGATAAAAATCCAAAAAATACACTAGTAAAAAAATCACTACTGCAAACGTTGGAAGTGTCTTCCATCGACTTCAGTGCATTTATCCAAGTTAGTAACAAACCTATTAAAACTATGGACTAAATATTTTTCTGGAATGTTTTCTATCACGTTGCGGATATTTACTTTTAACTGTTCTAACGTTTGTGATAGTGTATCGTAGCATTGTTCTTTTACATACCCACATAAGAAAAAGTCTAGAACAGTTAAGTCCGGGAAACGAGGAGCCCATGGTATAGGACCTCCTCTTCCAATCTCCACCTGTTTTCAAAAACGTTGTTTGGTGAACTTCTGCTAATTAATGCATAGCCGGGTGTAGCTCCATCTTGTTTAAAGTACATTGAATTCAATATATTTTCATGCTGTAATTGAGGATAAAAAGATTCAGCATATCGACATATGTACGGGGATTTACAATTATATTTCCAAAAAAGAATGGCCAATAAAGTTTTTTCTTGGACACACCACACCAAACTGTAACCTTTGGCGAATCTCGGACGTGTTCACGAAATTGTCTGGGATTCTCTTGTGCCCATATTCTGCAATTATGTTTATTAACTTTTCCATTTATATGAAAAGTGGCCTCGTCAGACATTTTTAGTCTTTGCAAGGAAATGTTCTTATAAAATTTTGTAAGTTCTGGCATAACTGTAATCTTTTTGGAAAATCCGTTTCTTTAATTTCTTGAAAAAGTTGTAACTTATATGGCTTTAATTTGAGAACTTTCGTCATGATGTTTTGCACTGTGCAACGAGGCATTTCTGTAGAACTTGCGATTTTTCTTTTTGATAGGCTTGGCTGTTCTTCGGTTACCTACATAACTTGTTTGTCTTGTTTAATCAATTTTCATGGTTAACTATATTCGCTTCCTACGTGTTAAAGATTCTTTGTTCCAAAATTTTCTCGGTAATTTTTTAGTTTAACAACCATTCGATTACAGACTTAAACAAATATTCACTGATTCTAAGCAACGTCCAGAATACAGTCTATACCATTATATGCTGCGCAACCCATGAAAAACGTATGTAATTTAATAATTTTCTTTTCACATTTGTTGGTTCACAACAATCGCCATTACTCTTGCCGAACCAGTTAAGAAAGGCACTAGAAATATAGTCAATGCACGTCTGAAAATATTAACTAGAAGACCTTTGCGTAGAACAAGAGGTCCACGTTTTACTCCGGTTCTAACTCAAAACGATTGATAGCCCCATTAAATAAACTAATTTTTACTTGTAAATAAGTAAAGTAAATATATTCTCCTTCTTGTCACTGTTATTTGTCAGTAGCCAAAACTTGTTCAATTTGTCACAAGCGCACTGTTGTTAGATTTCTTCTTAAAAAGTTTGCTGTAAATTTGTTACCAAGATTCATTATTAAAAAAGGTGTAAAATGATTGCCTTTCGCTTTCTTTTATTCAGGTGAATGATGCAAATACAGACAACACACAATGTAATATACTATTCGCTTTTATGTATTATTTGTTAACGCAAACTAGGGTCATATGCAGTTGGATATAGACGCTGCATAGAAATTAGCGATTTTTAACGTCTCTAGCTTTTCTAATGCATTGAAGCAGTAAATTTGATAGAAAATACGGTTCGGGTGACCTTAACCACCCACTGATTTAAACAATATTCGAACATACTATGGGAAGGGAATGTTGTTTGAAGTACTTTAGAAGAAAAAAAATCTGCGGCCGAAACATTCTTGTCTGAAAACATTGAAAAACATGACAAGGACATGATAATGTACCACAAATTATTTGTATTCACATTCTGAGAATGATATGGACATAATAGTTACAAGCACAAATAGAAAGTTTGACTCTTAAAGACGTGGCTAATTATATTTATTACAAATAATTTTTATATATTTTAAAACAATACAAACCCAAGCCTTTTTTCGCGGAAGCCTGACCATAATCATTTCCATTACTTTGGGCTAGTTTTGGATCATTTGGGTTAGCTATGGTTAGTTGTGTTTCGTTTAAGCCAGTACGAGCTTGAGCGAAGAAAGGCTTGCGCCTCGCGCAAGCCTTTTTTCGCGGAAGCCCGACCGTTATTATTTTCATTACTTTGGGTTAGCTTTGGTTAGTTTGTGCTAGTTTTGGTTCGTTTGGGTTAGCTATGGTTAGTTGTGTTTCGTTTAAGCCAGTATGAGCTTGCGCGGAGCCCGACCGTAATTATTTTCATTACTTTGGGTCCGCGTTGGTTAGTTTGGGTTAGTTTTGGTTTGTTTGGGATTTCTATGGAGAACTGTGTTTTCACACATTCTTCTAAACATCAATTTCTAAACGTAAACACACCTTGCGGAAATTCGTCATTTTCATTTTTTGATAGAGAAAGACTTGCGCTTGGCGCAAGCCTTTCTTCACGCAAGTGCGTAGTGGCTTAAACGAGATGACACTAACCAAAGCTAACCTTAACTAACCAAAGCTAACTGAATCTAACTAAAGCTAACCCAAACTAACCAAAGCAAACCCAAGCTAAACGAAATTGTTTCGCCTAGGTTTGAGTGAAGAAAGGCTTGCGCTTCTCGCAATCTTTTCTTCACACAAGTGCGTGGTGGCTTAAACGAACTAACCGAAACTTACCATAGCTAACCGAAACTAACCAAAGCTAACTAAAGCAAACCTAAAGCTAACCCAAACTAACAAAAGCTAACCCAAATTAACCAAAGCAAACCCAAACTAACCAAAGGTAACCCAAGCTAACCGAAATTGTTTTGCCTAGGCTTGCGTGAAGAAAGCCTATGCTCAGCAATTTCTGGTAGCCTGGGTTAGCTTTGGTTAGTTTGGGTTTGCTTAGGTTAGCTTGGGTTAGCTTTAGTAAGTTTGGGTTAGCTTTGGTTAATTTCGGTTAGCTTTGGTTAGTTTCGTCTCGGAGCGCAAGCCTTTGTTCACTCAGTCAATACGCACTTGGCGTATTGACTTAAATGAGACGAAACTAACCAAAGCTATCCTAAACTAACCAAAGCTAATCCAAACTAACTAACCCAAACTAACCTAAGCTAACCGGATTATTTTCGCCTAGGCTTGCGTGAAGAAAGGCTTGCGGGAACGCGCAAGCCTTTCTTAACGCAGGTGCGTAGTGGCTTAAACGAGACGAAACTAACCAAAGCTAACCCAAACTAACCAAAGCTAACCTAAACATCCGAAATTGTTTCGCCTAGGCTGTGTGTGTAGTGGCTTAAATGAGACGAAACTAACTAAAGTTAACCCAATTTAACCCAACCTAACCGAAATGATTTCGCCTAGGTTCGCGTGAAAAAAGGCTCAATGAAAATGATATGGCTGAGGCATGCACGAAGCAAGTGCGTAGTTTGCTAAAACGAGACGAAACCAACTAAGGTCGTAAGTAGCTCAGGGTAATTTGCAGTAGGTTGTAGGTAACTCGGAGTAGCTTGGACTAGGTCGTAGGTAGCTTGGTCTAGGTAGTAGCATTGTTTATATTTAATGGTCGTAGGTAGCTCGTATTGTAGTTCACATTAGATCGTAAGTAGTTGTCGTTTCGTGAATTTCTATTTGGAAAAGCTTCTTTTTTTTAAATATTTTCTCAGAAAATGAAAATGACATTTCCGCGAGAAATTTTTTGGGGTGTTATGTTTAGAAAAATATTTAGAATGTAAAGCAGAAACATGTTTTCATGTAACTCATTTCAGTTATTCTAGAGTCGAAAAAATGAAAAGGATGCATTTCCACAGAATTTTTTTTATGATTTTGTATTTGGGGAGGTTGTTCTATATTAAATATACAAATATTTCATACATAACTGATTTCAGCTAAGCGAAAGTTGATCCTAATTTTCATTACTTTGGGTTAGCTTTGATTAGTTTGGGTTAGTTTTGGTTCGTTTGGGTTAGCTATGGATTGGGTAGTTGTGTTTCGTTTAAGCCAGTACTAGCTTGCGCGAAAAAAAGATTTTTTCGCGGAAGCATGACCGTAATTATTTCCATTAGCTTTGGTTAGCTTGGTCTAGCTTTGGTTAGTTTGGGTTAATTCTTGTTAGTTGCGCCTCCGAAGCGTTTCTTTACTCCGAAAGAAAAGGTGCAACCTTTGGCAACATTGGAAGAATTCTCCCGCAGCAGATGCCAAAAAGTCGAACTTTGAGGCTTTTTTGTGCGATAACCAAACAATTGCGGAATATTTTAATGGGCAAAAACGTCTTTTAAAAGTGTCTAAATAAAGAAGAAACAAATGTTTTTACAAAATTCCAATGGTTGTTAAACTGAAAAATTACCATTTTCTCTACCAGGTTTTAGTTGCGTTTTTTTGTAGGTGGAGTTTTATTAAACATATTCCTAAATCTTCTTTGAGTTGTAATTATTGACTGGGTTTCTGCAAACATTATCACACACTTCCCGTTTTCAATCAAAGAGAGCATTTCACACTTCTACTTTGAAAGAATGTGTCAATTTTCTTAGAAAAAGTGTTGCCAGATATATTTTTATTAACGTAGTAGTTGACTCTCGAAATTGTAGCAGATCAGACAAAAATGTAGCAGATTTAGTTATTATTTAAAAAACGCGTTGGCACTAGTTTTTATTGCAGCACAAAAACTAAAATCAAATAAAATTCTAAAAAATAAGAACATTTTAGTGGTAAGACAAAATAATAATAAAAAATAGCATATATAAAATAAAAATAAAATTCTAAAGAAGTACTTATACAAAAATATTAACTGGTTTTAAAAACTTAAAAACATTCATATAATTTTTTTGATATGATTTATATAAATATAAGGTACAAAGTACTGAGTTGTGGTTGTGCAGCTAGTGCTAAATCTGGTAAATCGGTCTCTTCATTTTGTTTTGAATTGACGTTTCTTTTTAAAATTTCGTATTTTTCGTTGCGCCAGCGTTTTTTTTGCTAAGAAAATAAAAATAGGAGTTTGATTACGGGGAGTGACGCCCCCGCCATTCCGAGTTGCCATGGGATAAGGCACATCAAATCCCATCGTCCTCCCCCAGGCTGGAGAACACCAAAGTGCAAAGTCTGGGGCCGATCAATGACAGTTTGTGACAAGAGGGGCTGCATTGTATTGGCTGGCAGGAACGTCAAACTGGTGAGAGCAGTTTGATTACGGGTAGTGACGCCCCCACCATTCCGAGTTGCCACGGGATGTGGCCCATCAAATCCCATTGTCCTCCTCCAGGCTGGAGAACACCAAAGTACAATGTCTGGAGCTGATCACTGGGAAGTGATCCAACCAACCCCATTTTTACCTCTGTCAGACTAGGGACCGCCAAGGGAATGAGTCTGAGGCCGATGCTTCGAGTGGAAGCGGCCCTAGGTGGTAGATGCATAAGCCTACTCGCATCGTCCGGTGAAAGACCACCCCACCAGAATTGGGAAGCGCTAAGTGGTTTTCCCAAATCACGTTCCGCTTCGGCGCTGGTGATCCCGGGTTCCACACTAGGAATATATGGACATGATGGTGCTTCCAGGATCCAAATATTCCGGGCGCTGGGTGGCCTTGGGAGCCCTCCATTCCGCATTTCACAGACAGCAAAGATACCGAACCAATTTAGAATAGATTTCTGCAACATAAGAGGCCTAAATACAAACATAAATTCGGTACACCAACATCTACAAGCAAATAGACCACACATATTAGCCCTTACAGAAACACAAGTATGTTCTACAACAACAACAGTGAACTACCTCTATCCTGGTTACGACTTACATACCCGATTTAGATATAAGTTCGGAATATGCCTTTTTGTCCGAAGCGACCTTTCATGTCACCGCGAGGAAACACTCGAACCGAACAACCTTGACGTCATGTGGCTCAAGTTCACCGCCAAGGGATTAACCAAGTTTATATGTTGTCTCTATCGCCCTCCGAGCGATAGAGCCTACCAAAGCTTTTTCTCAACACTAGCTACCACTTTTGACTCAATACAGGTCGATCACCCCAGTTCAGAAATAATCGTTCTGGGAGACTTCAATGCCCACAACACCAACTGGCTCAAACATCACAACAAGACCGACAACGAAGGTAGAGAGGCTGAAGCATTTGCCATCAGCTGCGGGCTTACTCAACTTGTAGACGAACCAACTCGAATCTCAGAGAGGGGCGAATTCGCCGCCCTCCTGGATCTTTTTCTGACCACCAATCCTGACCAGTACAAGGTTACAGTTGGTCCGCCATTAGGTACCTCCGACCACAAACTTATTACAACGGTTTGTGAATTGCCACTCATACAGAAGGATCCACCATTGCCTCGCAAAATCTGGCATTACAATTCTGCAAACTGGGACGATCTAAGGCAGTTCTACCTAGATTTTCCTTGGCTCGACGTCTGCTTTGCCACTGACGACCCGTCAGACTGCTGCGAAGAGATCATGCAAGTAATCTCCATCAAGTTACCATCAAAAGGAAAGCCCTGATTCGACAAAAGATGCGAAAGAGCTGTAGGAAGGAAACAGCAAGCCTATAAGTACTGGCAGCAAAATCAGACCGCTGAAAATTGCAATTATTTTATCGAAGCGAGAAACGAGTGCAAGCGTGTGATCGACGAAACTAAGGACAAACACAATCAAAGGATCAGGAATAAACTTTTGCAATGCCCCAGTGGTTCCAGGAATTTCTGGTCGGTAGCAAAGGCAGTAAGTAACAACTTTACAAAAACGTCTCTCCCACCTTTGACGGACGAACGTGGCATCACGGCGACTACAGCCAAGGAAAAAGCAAACATGCTCGCCAAAATGTTTTCATCGCACTCTACCTTAGACGTGCCCCAAAGCAAGACTCTCCCCACTATACCGAACATCAACACCACCATGGCAGAAGTCAAGTTTTCTCATCGTGATATTCGCAAAATCCTTAAAGAACTAGATACGCAAAAGGCATCAGGACCGGACGGAATACCTGCCATCGTGCTAAAGAACTGCGCCAACAAACTAACACCCGTTGTTTCCAGGCTTTTTTCTCTTTCTTACAGAAAAGGGATTTACCCATCCTCTTGGAAAGTCGCTCGAGTGCAACCTGTTCCAAAAAAAGGCAAGAAAACCACGCCCTCAAACTATCGCCCAATTGCCTTGCTTCCAATAATCTCCAAAGTCATGGAACGTGTAGTCAACCAGCAACTACTCAAGTACCTCGAGAGCAACAGAATAATCAGCGATAATCAATACGGCTTTCGCAAAGAGAGATCGACAGGAGATATATTGGCCTATGTCACTCATATATGAAGTAGGGCAATTGAAAACTACGGAGAGTCTCGAGAGACTGCGTTGGATATTTCAAAGGCATTCGACAGAGTTTGGCATGACGGACTGCTCAACAAACTGCCGTCCTTGGGACTGCCCGCCTCTCTCTGCTGCTGGCTGGCCAGTTTCCTTAAGAACCGATCCCTACACGTCGCAGTAGATGGACACATCTCGGACACATTCACCATCAACGCGGGCGTGCCTCAGGGCGCAATACTTTCACCAACTCTGTTCCTCATCTATATTAATGACCTGCTGATCGAAACGAATAATCCTGTTTACAGTTTTGCAGATGACAGTACCCTTGTCTCCCACTTTAGATCAGAAAAACCCTTACCAGCGACTGAGACTCATCACCGCAGACAGGAGCAGATTACAGCAATTAATCAAGACCTGGAGAAAGTTCAAACTTGGGGCGACCGAAATTTGGTCCAGTTCAATGCAGCAAAGACCCAAGCAGCAACGTTTACTAAGAGGGCCAATACAGCGGGCCCTGACATTACTATGGCAGGATCGACCATTCCTTCATCCTCGTCAATCGGGCTGCTGGGTGTCTCGGTCAACAGCAATATGTCATGGCATGACCATGTTGCTAACATCGCAAAATCAGCCTCCCAGAAGCTTGGTGCGCTATTTCGCAACAAAAAACTCTATACACCGCAGCAGTTGCTCTTGCTGTACAAAGCGCAAATAAGACCGTGCTTAGAATATTGCTCACATATCTGAAGCTGCTGGATTCCATTCAGAAGAGGGCTGTGCGTCTCGTCGGCGATCCGGAGTTGACCCGGAATCTGGATAGTCTGGAACATCGCAGATATGTGGCCGAGATGTCTCTGTTTTACAGATACTTTCACGGCAGATGTTCCCAGGATTTGGCCCGCATAATCCCGCCCCTGGCATCTCCTGTCAGACAATCCCGACAGACGGCAGGAGCGCACCAGTTCGTCGTACAACTAGAAACACCTAGAACATCGCTTTACCAGAACTCCTTTGTCTGGCGTACTGCATCACTGTGGAACTCACATCCAGGACATCTGTTTCCCACTAATTACAACCTACAAATATTCAAGAACCGTGTCAATCAACATCTTCGCACACACACCGCTCGTCGAGCGCTATAGGATCTCCCTTTAGTGTGTGCGCCACTGCCATAAAAAAAAAATAAATAAATTTGATACTAAAAATGTAAAAATATATTTTATAATTTTTCCGAATACAACGCTGATTATTATTATTTTTACCTCACGTAATTGACATCCATACGGACATCCAATACAAAAAATATCATTGCGATAATTTCTATTCTCTAGAAGATTGTTTCTCATACCCAAAATACCTATGTGTTACCACACTGCGTGGCCAGTACTTTTGGTCTACCAAACTACTGTACATGAAACACCGAGTTTCGTGATGGTAGAACACCTCTAGAAAAACGTGATAAAAAAGATTTTGATGTGAGAATTGTACGAGAGTTAGTTTTTGATCTTTTTGTGATCGAAATATACGTCTTCAAGAAAAAATCGTGCTTTAACACAAAAAAATGCGAAATCTAAATAAAACCTACTTTCAGTCTTGTATAGCGTTATTGGAAATTTATCGAAAATTTAACTACCTGATATTTTTGTTTAATAGTTTAATTATTGTTACTTGGAATGAACAAAACAATTGATGGAGAACCCAACTGCCATTGTCATTTTTTAAAATTTAAATTTCCCAGACAAAATTTTGATCAACCTCAAATAATCAATTTAGGAAAAGTTTATCGTCGGCGTCGGTCAACTTATTCATGGTGTTAAAATATTTCAGTAAAATTGGATTGTTTGTCTCATAAATTCCTGAAAGCGGTATATTACACGACACTTGTATATATGCATAAAACTTACAAGTGTCTTTTGAAATAGCGTGCTTCATGAAAACTGCACCAGTATATTTGTCCTTTGAAAGGTAAAAAGCTCGACTCCAAAGAGGAAGGTTTCTCTTTTAGGCAAGATATACAGCAAATGAATGCAATTTTCCTCAAGCCCCAGGTTATTCAGAATTATCTGGTTAAATTTAATGCACGTGTAATATTCGGCGGAGTACTTTTATTAATTTATAATGCAGATTTTTTTTAATACAATAAAACAAAATGTTTTCTCTGGCGTTTAAATGTACAAAAAATATGTAATTACCTGATATTTATCTACTAATATTTAGAGTTCTCTGTAATTAAAACCAAACGAATTTTTTTTCACCAACGTTGTTGTTTCTACAGCTGCATTTTAAAATTTTAATAATTTCTAGACACTTTAAACTCTATTTGATCGAAAAGATTCAACGTTGCCATACTCTTTCACTGTTTAATAGCAGAGAGTAAGGTTATGATGAAATAATGAATGAATCAAACAAGCCAAAGTACAATTACAAAAAAAAACAATCAGTCTTATGAGAAGAGACAGTGTAACGTGAGTGTGCAAATTGCCTGCTGGTCAGAGAGAGATGGGGTTTGGTTAAGGGCGCCAGTAGTTCTCTAACAGTTGAACTGCAAACTGTCTGTGATGTCCTAGGTACCGCTCCTCAATAACTGAATTCAATTAAAACAAATTAGCAAATAAGTTATGAGGTAATAAAAAAAACCAGAATTTAACATAACAGTGAACACGTTTATTAAAAAGATGTCGTTGGTCGCAGGCGTAACTATATCCATGTATTTAATTTTGGTGAAAGAAACTAATCTAACTGATAATAGTAGTTATATTTAATTCATGAAACTCGAATAATAAAAGTGAGGCGTAAGTGTCAGTACACTACCCTCCTGATTAAAAGCGATTAAGACGGTACAAAAGATTTCCAGTATCTGACGCTCAACCAATCAATCTATCAAAACCGAAGAATTGGATTTAAAATAATTAAATGAAATAATAAATGAAGTCATGAGGTGATTCACGAAATTAGTTAATTAGAATCAATCACAGGATCAATTAGCCCAGACAATTATGAATTCTGTTTAATAAAATCAACAGTGAATAGATGAGGTCAATTGTCAACTATTAATCAAATAGTGTATATAGAATGCAGCGAAACAAGTTAACAGAAAAATTAGCAAATTAAATCCAATAATCGCACAATGTAATGTTAATTAAATATAATCAGTTAATAATTAATTGGTGTAGTCACTGATCCATGAATATAGTAAGAAAACATGAAATTATGTTAATAAATTCAACCTCAAATGTAATTAAACTGAACTAGGATTAAAAGAGACCAATCATTTCGTTAAATGGTGTAACCATTGTCTATAAAAGACAATGGTGTAACGTATCACCAATCAATCACTAAACAGTAATTGGGCGGAAGAAGTTAGGTAAGTAAGTAATTAAGTAAGTTATTATATATATATTCAATGAAATCAATTAAAAATGTGATCAAAAGGAATAAAAGAATAACGATATGAATTAATCATTGTCAGCTGTGACAATTTACAGTACGATAATCAATGAGCATTTAACTAAGTCATTAAATAGATTTAATGACATCGATCTAAGTCAGTATACTAACAATAGTAAGCCCAGATAAGATTCAAAGGTAACGAAGGTAAGAGACAGTAATCAAATTAAATTAAACAACAAAAAAACTATAATATGATTCACCAATTAAAAAGATATGTGTGTTAAACTTTCAAGATGTAAGGTTCACAGTTTTCAAATTAGTTAATACAAGTTTCACTATGATCTAAAAAACACTTAAAATCAAGTAAACTCTTTTCAAGTTGTCGCCACAAACAGATGTTGCTATATTATAATACCACTCGTGTCAGTGTAACATATACTGACAGTATATAGTACGATAATCAATGAGCATTTAACTAAGTCATTAAATAGATTTAATGAAATCGATCTAAGTCAGTATAACAATAGTAAGCCCCGATAAGATTCAAAGGTAACGTAGGTAAGAGACAGAATCAAATTAAATTAAACAACAAAAAAACTATAATATGATTCACCAATTAAAGAGATATGTGCATTGAACTTTCAAGAAGTAAAGTTCACAGTTTTCAAATTAGTTAATACAAGTTTCACTATGATCTAAAAAAACTTAAATTTAAGTAAACTCCTTTCAAGTTGTGGCCATAAACAGATGTCGCTATATTATAATATAACTCGTGTTAGTGTAACATATACTGACAAATAATTTACAACTAGGCACAACTAAGCTACTTGCCTAAATGTAAGAAACACTGTTCGATTAAATCATTTAGCAGCGATATATATCTTTGTGTGAATTCAAATCAGTAAAACGTAATTACAGTGATTAAAGAAATATAAGAAAACTAAAGTCTTATCTGTGAGTTGGTGGCTGTGGACTCTTCGAATGGTACATCAACCTAGGTTCTAGTACGATGAATTTCGACAATTTAGTTCTACCAGTGGCTCTAAAAGTATCCAGTGGGTTTACAAAGATGGAGGTGATCACACTTGTCGATTAGGAGACGGCAATGCCTTAACAATACCTCGGCTATCAAAACTAAGCTTCACTCATAAGCTCAAACTAAGACGAAAGGTACGAAGAAAGGAAAGACGGAACAAAAATCACGGTGAGGAAGGCAAGTCCAAAAAAGATAAAAGCGTCTAAGATAATAGACAATGCTTTGGTTGCAGGTTCGCTGCATAAATTCAGTCCAAAATCCACAGAAAATTTTTCCTCCGGATTTTTTGCCTCAAAAAGAAATTATACAGGGTGTGTCAAAATGTAGATGTAGCAAAAATGTTTTGTATTTTAAATAGAACCCTATTTTTTTTTCAGTCGAATTTTGAATTCTACGTCAAATTCTGCGCATAATTCATGTAGCATACCCTATCCTTATCTCTAACGGTTTTAGAGAAAAATTACATCATAA
>JAEQML010074509.1:0-14329 GCA_016904865.1 Pissodes strobi | reverse complement strand
TTTTAGAGGAGCGAAATGGACTATGAAATGTTTAGAAAAAAAAAATCGGCGTAGAACCAGGTAAACTGCTTATGGTATTGTTAAGTAGCTTATTGGACACACGAAATGGGATATTACGACATTTTTTAATGGTCGAGAGATTTTTTATTTAGAAAAATAGCACAAAATTTCATAATGTAGAAAACTGTATTTTTTATTGTTCACACATTAATATCTTCATAAGTAACAAAGCTATAAACTTGATTTCTCGACCAAAATAAAACAAGTTTTTAATGCATTTCAACAGCTTTATTCATTACCATACTCTATTTTATTTTGTAGATTTTAAACAACATTTAAAGGGTGACATCACAAAAAAAGACAATACATTTTCACTAAGCGACAAACTTTTTTATTTTCAACTTTTTTGATATACATATTGCGATGCAAATAAAGCCAAAACATGGAAGAAGTTTTTAAAGTAAAAATATTTTACATAGAATTCATAGTTTTTTTGTTATGAATTATAAAACACCGCGCAAACCTCAGATTTCGAAAGCGACAATCGACTGGCGTTGCGTTGTAGCGGCGCGACTTGTCTTTTAAGGTACACGGCCGGCATCATATTACTTAGTTGACTTCAGTCGGTGACGTCGGTGTTGGTAGTTGGTTTTTTAGTTAATGGAGTACAAAATCGTTTTATTATTTTCTATTTAGTAGTTCTTGTATAGCTTTGCTAACGCGATGGAGTGTATTATTTGTAAAAAGGCAGTGATCAATAGGGACAAGTCTGTGGTGCAAAAACCGAGAATACAGGGTTTGCTCTTATTAATTAATAGTGCCGAAAAAATAAAGGACGCATGCGGTAGGAAAATTTTACGTAAGCTGTCGCCAAAGCTACACCAGTGATCAAAATATAACGGCTAATCAGAATAGTGACCCATCTACAACTACAAGAAACATAACTTTTAAAACCAAATGCCAAACATGGTCTTCCAAGAATATTTTTTTAACATCCGAACCATGTGTTTCATTTTTGTGATAAAGGTGGAACTAGAAAAAAACAATATTTAACAGAAGTACAAACATGTAAGCAATTTTTATATATTGAATTTATTAATCATAAAATGTTTGATAATAAAACAAAAGAAACTTCTAGGATCCGACACAACAACACATCAAAAAGTTATGGATGCTGCCAAAGAAAGGCATGATAATGTAATTATTTCAAAATTGACCAACTACGAAGACTTGTTTGCGTATTATGCAAAATACCATACGTCATGTTACAGTCCTTACATATCCCAAAGAAATATTATGTCATTCCGCTGAAAAACTCAAGAAAGGTCTCCCCATTTACAACCGGAAGAAACATATTTATCTTCATAGACAGATTCATATGATAGCATCGATGACATTTTTACACCCGATTTTTTTTCGAAAATGCAAGTTCTACACGAAGCTGCTTCTCTCTTACGAACAGAAATATCTGAATTTGATCCCAAAAGTCGGGGATGATTTCCGTCATCGGAAGGAATTAACCGAAATAAATTTAAAAGTCAAGTTTCAGATATGTTGCTGTTGTTTACATCTTGGTTAATAGATCCAAATATATATGAGAAAGTAAGTAAACATTTTAAATAACATTCCAGAATTTTATTTTAAACCTTGTTTTGTTGGTTTTTAGGCAAATAATAATGAAACTAGTAATTTGACGATTATCCCAACCAATATTATAATGGCACTTCTCAGCAAATCATTTAAAAACAATAGTTTTCAAGTTCGATTGGGTGTTCATCTATATCATTTGATTCCTAGCAAGCATATTTTAGACACTCTGTGACAGCTTGGATTAACTTGTTCCTATAACGACGTTCGTCAACTCACAACAGCATTAGCGAAACGCGAGATTTCCCACAAGGATGATATATGTGTACCTAGAAACTTGAATAAAGTTGAATGTAGAAAACAAAACTATATACACGCAAGTATTGATAACTTTGATCTTAATGAAGAAACCATTGACGGTAAAAAATGCACATGGCCATGGTGGCATTTAAAAAAAAAGAGTCCACACAAGAGTTATCTGAAGACATAATTGGAGATAAATATGCTTTAAGTAAGGAAGAATCAAAACTCAGTTTTCAGCAAATTTCCAAATTTAGAAAGCCTATAAGCCATGCGGGATGCTTATTCGTATCGGACGTACGAGATCGCAAATTTGATAACGCGACTGTAATGTAAATGTGCAGGTTTTTCATATTTTGGGTTAGTTTTGGTTAGCACTTGATTAGTTTCTGTTTGTTGAGCCCCTGTAGCGAGCGGAGGGCCATGCATGAGGTGTTTAAATAATTGAAGATAAAACGTAACGGGGGGGTATTCTAGCTAACATTTATATTATAGTCGCCTTATGACAAGGTGCGATCCTGTATATTCGATACAGATATGCGACCGGGACCCTCAGAATCATCTGATGCTGCCTTTTATCAACATTTTCTAAGGTGAGTATTAAATTAAATCGGCGTAAAGTTAGGAGTAATTCTATATCAAAATTTTAGGTGCATGCACCAGTTGAGAATTTGGTATGAATGTAACTGGGCAACAATCGTGGCCACTGATCCTCAATGTAGTGGCTGGATCTTAAAGAACGAAAATTGGATTTTTTTCAAACCTAGAGCCAATGCCTGAATATATTAGACAAAGTTTAAGCTTGTATTGTTCAGATAAGAACTGCGCGAATGCAAAATGCACCTGCATAAAGGAAGGTTTAAAATGTTGCCATGAATACAACTGTGAGCATTGCAATAGTCTAAAAAATAATTCAGAGCAACCAGAAGCATCTGAAATTGAAAAAAATGAGGCAGATTATGTACTAGCTAAATTATTGTGTTTCTGGAAATTTTAAAAATTTACATGTTTGCATAAATTGTATTGAAAAATTAGCTAAACTATTATAGATATGTTTTCTGCTATAAATTGTTATAAGCCGTGTAAAAACCATAAGACGCCGCGCCGGCGCCGCGCCTACGCCAGTTGATTGTTAGTTTTAAAACTAAGGGTTGCGCGATGTTGTATTATTCATAAAAAAAAAACTATTAGACCAAAGTCAAAATTTTTTGCTTTAAAAACTTCTTCAGTGTTTTGGCTTTATTTGCTTCGCAGCATGTACATGAAAAAAGTTAAAAATAAAAAAGTTTGTCGCTTAGTGAAAATTTATTATAATTTTTTGTGACGTCACCCTTTAAAGGTTATTTAAAAATTACAAAATAAAATACAGTTTGGTAATGAATGAAACCATTGAAAAGCTGAATAAATTTGCTTTATTTTGGTCTATATACCCAATTTATAGCTTTGTTAGTTTTAAAGATATAGCTATGTGAACATTAAGAAGTATATGTTTTCATATTATGCAATTTTATGATATTTTTCTAAATAACAAATCTCTGGACCACTAAAAAATGTCGTAATTGCTATTTTCCTATAGGTAATGATTTAATCTTTAAAATCCATAAAGTCTAATCTGGTTCTACGCCGATTTTTTTTTCTCGGTAAATAAGCGACTTTCTTCCTAGGTTTCGCTCTACTATTTATTTTTATATACTTTTGATTATCTATTTTTTCATTCGTCACTGATTGGCTCTGATCTCAACACGATGAGAAGTACTCATTAAATGAATACATTATTGAGACCATTGCTAATAAGAAGTTTCAATTTTCAATATTGCATCTATAAAGGTTTCTGAAATATCTAAAAACAAATCTAATATTTTAATACCCTGTATCTCCTCAGTGGGGTCTTGCAGAACTATGTTCCATTTTGTTTTTTGTTGAAATGTATTTCAGTCACGTTTTGAATTTTGTCAATTTATTTAAAGATTAACCTGTATATTTTTCAAGCTTTTTATCACAATAGTATTGTTATAAGGTTTACATCATCAAAACTTATCCAGTGTGTTATTTCTTATTTAACTTTATTTCATGCAAGGAGATTTAAAATATTTAAACGAAATCCATATTGAGGGTATATTCGTGGACTTATTATAGCTTAATATTGTTTTGTGTAACTGCTTCTTCCTCAACATGATAATATGTATTTTTTTTAATATTTGCTTTTTATAATGTGTTCTCTGTGACCTTAGTTATATTATTGCACCAAATTTTACAACCTTATTATTTATTATTTAAAACCTTGATTCCTACGACCAAATATTTGAATGAAATCTATCTTGAGGGTGTATTCGTGAATCTATGCAGAATTGGTGTTTGATACTCCCATAAAAGTGTGGATTTATTGTTTTGAGATGTTACTTTGCTACTTTCTTGCTCTTTCTAAACACACTGATACTGATATTTTAAAATCTGTTTTTTTTACTTTATTCTCTGTGGACAAATTTTTAATAACCATTATTAATGTTTGTTCATAATTAATTCAATCCGTTGGATTACCTTTATCAGATGGAAAAAATTTCTAGTGTGTGATGTCTACATTATGTTGTAATTGTTTTTTATGTGTGTTCTTGGTGGTTTATAGTTAGTTTTCTAGAATTTCATTTATTTATGATTTTTTCGCTATATTTGTGCGACAAGACGTATTTCCTTGAAAAACTGAGATTAAACTAGAACTAGTTTAGGGTGTCACTGAGTTCCTTATCCACTACACGTTGTAACGGCGCCCTTTACTTACTTTTTGCGACCTCGTGTATATTGGTTTTCTCGGGCGCCACTCCTTTGATATTTACAGCGACAATGGGGATCGCTGTTCGCCTATCGGATAGCCTTTAGACAGTGGATAAACGGTTGCCCAAGGTTCGGTTTTTAAATAATCGGAATCGGTTTCTGGTAAATGAAACACTCCGTGTAAACAAAATAATGGTCGTGTTTATCCGACAGTAAGTATAAACCTAACTTTCTTATAGCTAAAAGTATTGGTCAAGTTATTCTAAGCGACCCAACCCGGTAATACGTAAGAAAACTCAAACGGTAGTAATAGACTCGAAATCTCTAATCGCGCGGTAGACTGAAGCGGTGCGGAAGCTCCACGGTAAGTATGTTAGCAATTATGTTAAACGGTAGCAATATGGAAGCCCTACGGTAAATATGGCAGTAAATACGGTAAACTGTAGCGGTACGGAAGCCCTACGGTAAGTGTGGCAGTAGATACGGTGAACTGTAGCGGTACGGAAGCTCTGCGGTAAGTGTGGCACTAGATACGGTAAACTGTAACGGTACAGAAGCCTTACGGTACGTGTGGCAGTAGATACGGTACGGAAGCCCTACGATAACTACGGTATAAGGTTCTTAATAGCTCCAGCTCTATGACACGGTCGGTTCAGCAGAACGGTTCCCAACTCGGATGCGCCTCGGATGAACTTAGTTTGGAAGAATAGTTAGCCGGGATTACTCCACTTGCCAAGCCAGGATGGCTGGGATTACTCCGCTTGCCAACCGGGATTGCCAAGCAGAGATGGCCGGGATTACTCCACTTGCCGATGTAGGATGGCCGGGATTACTCCACTTGCCAATAGGGATGGCCGGAATTACTCCACTTGCCAAGGCAGGAAGGCTGGGATTATTCCGCTCGCGAATAGAGAAAAAACCACGGACTAGGTCTCCTCCTGGTGGGGTATGATGCTTGCACGGTGCCAGGCTGCGTACTAGACTGCCTCTCGACTGCCGACTGACTCGACTCGAGAACCCCGGGTGGCTCCCACCCGGCGGGTGGGTACTGCCTGTCTAGCGCGATGCGGGATGCGGCCCGGTTTTGTTAGCTCGACGCGTAGTGGGGATCGCCGCGATCGCGTCATCGGCCGGCCGATAAGTGGGGACCTCGCGCGCAGCGTGATGCCACAACTTATTCACTAACCAGCTTGGTACTCATCTCTGTCGAAATCGGAAAGTTGGAGTGTCGGGCACTGCGCATACCTGACAGTTCCCTGAGCGATTCAGTTTCACGGTCTCGTGATTTTCAGGAAATGTAATGACATGAAGCTAACTGAATTTAAAATGAATATTCGCTTCAAAATCCACAACAAATTCGTTCGAAACTACGGCTATCGCCCTGAAAAGACCGGAAATTTCGGATTTTTATACAATTTTGCCATTTAAAATCGTTTTCAAACCGATTTTAGACGATAAAACATCGTATTTTAAATTAAACGAACTGCCAAAAGTATTATTCAGATGCCCAGAGGTTTAGAAAAATATTAAGCCAAGGTCCTCTTCTAAAATTTTCATTTGACTTTTCCAAATCAAGGGATGCCGCCACAAGATGAGTAGCTGATTAGTGAATAAGCTGTGGTGATGCGATGAAGATCGCGACGTTCTACTGGTACTGCACGAGAACTACGGAAAAAGTGAAAACCGATTTCCCGCCTTTTCGCGACGGAATATTTTATAGAATTGAATTTAGCATATTTAAATTATATTTTATAAAAAAGATTGATGCTAATAGCTCGTAAAATAATAAAGTTAATCCGTAGTGAATACCATTCCCCAAAAAATATAGTAACTCTTCGATTTCAGCGTTTGGACTATGGCAAATATGCGGGATTTATTGTCAAATAATATATTACAAAGAAATCTGTGCTATCTATAGCTTAGTTTGGGTTAGTAATAATTTTACAAAAATCATAGTTAATTCACATTAAATATTTAATTTTTATTGCCACTTTTTCTTCTCTACCAGATGGTATTATGATTATGATATTTTAAATCCAACGTTTCGGCTTTAGAGTCATACTAGTTTTTTGTTTTATTTTTGAGGAGGTTGTCACCCAAATCAATTATTATGTGATATACATATTCTCCACATATTCGTATTAGTATGCAAGTTAATTTTCTATTTAGATTAATCGAGTTCGGTTGCAAGTTTAAAAATTTGATATCAAGCTCGAACGACCGAATTGATTAACAATATTCTAATTTGGGCGTTTTCTGAGTCCCTCTTGGAGTTATTGCAATATGCATAAAATATTTGCTACTTGTATTTATATACTTAATCGTATTACGTTGGCAGTACTGATGCATATTACACGGTAATAAGGTAGTTTTCAAAATGTGTGATTTGAACCTATTTATTTATACTTATTTACGTACACAGGGTTGCCGCGTCTTTTTTGAAATATTCTTATATCACATATACCTACATGGTAGGTATATGTGTAGGTGGGTGTCGCAGCGAAAACGAAAAAAGGCAATTTAAATGCATTTTTTTATTTTAAATACCAAAAAACAGTTAAACATGTAAGGTTAGTTTTCGAGGGGGAAATAATCTGCGAATATTTTCCAGCTCCCAGCCCCCAAGTTCAAACGCCACGCGAGTGTGACATGTACCTTTAAAATCTTAAATGGAATGAAGGTCTGAGTAGTACCTCATTTGAAAGGATATTAAAGCCCCTTCTCAGCGCTGTGTCATTTTTGGAATGTGGTTGGAAATTTCGTGCAAAATTGCGCCTACCATTGAAAATGTAGTAATAAAATGGAATCAGGATAAAATTATTAATACTACATGATTAGACCTAAAGAAGAGAAGAAGTGTCGAAAAGAAGCAAAAAAAATGTGTCTTATGTGTCTTATTGAAAAACGAGGTGATTTTCGTCACAGTGACTTCCGTTCTCAAATATCCAGGCAGAAACAACGAACCAACAAGGAAGTCGCGGAAGACTCCAGCCCACACATTCAATTTCTCAAGGCACTGAGAATTAACCTCACGGAAATGTCTAGAATCGACATCAGACTAGTACCGACAGTTATGGCGATTTACGTTACCGTTGAGATAAAATGTACATTCGTCCGAAAAGCAAATGTTTTAAATAAGACGTGGATTAACAATAAGTATTTCGCTTAGTCTCATAGAATTGCAAACGTCTGTCGTAATCATTTTCGTTTAATTCCTGCACCAGCTGAAGAATGAAATTCATGGTACTTCAGAAGCCTGTTTATCTGATTCCTGGTTCAGCATGGAGTTGACCCAGAATTGCTACTTGCATCACCTCATTGGTAACTATAGCATGTTGAACTGCTCGCGTTTTTCTAAGAACACTTCCAGTTTCTCTAAATTTAGCTATTAATTCTAGCACGTAATTTCTATTGACATGTCTGTCTGGGTGTTGCTTATTAATTGATAATTAATAACTATACTGCCTACTGACATATTTGTTATATCCAAAAAAAAGTTTCATGTATTGTCAGCAGTAGAATAAGCCAGTGCTTAATTCCACAATGTCAGTGACACCAATAAGCCGTACATAATACTAAGAATACGTTCAAAATGAAAGGCAATCTAATGAAAAAGATTTACCAGTACTGCCCAGTAATAAAACCAAATTCCCTAGATAACAAAAACTTGTTTACAATTTTTTTTTACGCGATTTCGTTTCTTCAGGTCTAACGATGTCTTAACAAGTTCATCCTGTTTTCATTTTTGTACGAAAGCTTATTTTTCAATTATAGGCGGAATTTTGCATGAAATTTCCAACCACATTCCAAAAATGAGATAGCGCTGAAAAGAGGCTTTAATAGTCTTTCAAATGACGTACCACTTAACCGCTCATTCCATTTAAGATTTTAAGGGTACATGTTAACCCCGCGTGGGGTTTGGGTTAGTTTGGGTAACATTGGGGTTGGAAAATATTCGCAGACCCTCGACAACAAACTTTACGTGTTTAGCCGATTATTGCTTTTAAAACAAAAAATGACTTTAAATTGCTTTGTTTCTTTTTCGCTGGGATACCCTGTATATGATATAGATATATTTTGAGGCTTTGATTTATTTTCTTGCTGGCGCAATTTGTTTCATTTCTTTTTCACTTATATAATCGCTGGTTTCATGTTATATTCTTTTCTCCTGCATTCGAAAAATTATGTTCTGAGCCGAAGGTATGACCTTCGGGTTAGATCTAATTAATATAATATTATACCATATTGTTTCGAGGATCGCTCTACCACCTCAGAAGCATTTAGTATCCAACTGCTGCAATTTTAGCTGCTGAGTGCCAGCAGTAATGTATATCCTGAACTGACAGTAAATTTGAAAGTTAAACAAAGAGGAAAATAAAACTAATAAAAGAGCGATTGTTGCTGAACCATCAAACTGTTATTCCTTGTTTTAATTCAAGGGTATTAACATTTTCATTTTAAGCTTTATACATTTTGAATTAAAATGAAAAGCAGCACACTTCAAAAATTTCGATTTTTTAAATACAGATTTGTGTTCATTTATTTGTTTAGTGGCCTTTAGTCATCCAAAAGCCGTATTCGAAATATATTTTGACCTATTTTCCAACACTGTGCCCAGTTTTCGTTGTAATTGGAGAGTTCCTAACTACTATTAGGGGAGATAGAGAGATACGGTTTTCGGGACAATAAGCTACCTTTTTCTGAAACGAAAAATGTCACGAACTAATTTTCCATACCTCGTTCGTTTTTGAGGTACAGGGCTATTTTGAAAAATTATACTATTTTGCCACTCTTCGTAGCTCCATTCTGCTTTAACGTTTTGGAAAACTTAAGATTGCTGCTTATACTGTTACGCAGAATTCAGTGGCGTACTTACATATTTTCTAATTGCAAGCACTTTTGAGATATTACGCGAACATACAATTTTTTCATAGTCCTTCGAGCTCATTTTAAGCCTTTAAAATCATATAACACGTTTTAGTTTTTTTATTGTTTTTATTGTCATTAAATAATAACTTTTCTAAAATATGCATTTTTTTGCAGTAGGCTTTGGTTTATAAAACAAGAGACGTTTCATACACGAGCGTCAAACAATTTGTGAAATTTTTTACACAGTTCTATCAGATTTTTTATTATGCCATCTATTTGTCGTCGTATCTTAATTTTTAAGCTACGTATATTTTGTTGCTACTCTATCTAAATATTGTTATTACTTTATCTAAATATGGCTGTTATCGAGAACTTTTGTTGTTAAAATGTTTTATTCAGTTCCATTGTCATTGGACTGAGGCGATGAGGCCAAACCTATATTTTCAGAGGTAATTTAATGTTTTATAAGGTAACTTTACCATTTATTCGGCTTATCACATTAATTTGGTAGGTACCGAGAAGGGCGACAAGCAAACGAGGCCATATATACAAGAATTAAAAGCAGTCTTGTCAATTGAGGATAATTTTTAAAACCTCGCTCAAAAGATTATAACAAACCTCAAGTAGAAATTGATGGAATTAATATTTTGATAACAGTAAGACAGTAAAACTGAAGCAGCAATAGGAGTATCTAAATCCAAAGTTCAAGAAATACTAATACTAAGAAAATCATTTCAAATGAAACCTGTGAAATGTTTGGATTTTATTAAATTTGACTTACCTAATCCATAGCTATAAAAATAAATGGGGAATAAATATTACGTATGGCGCAAAACTGGAAAATCTGTCAATAATAGCGAGACTATTGATCAATTTCGCATGCTCAAAAACCCCCAGATACTATATTTTGTAAATGCAGCTTTAGAGATTCTGAAGATATTTAAGGGTTTTAGTAAAAAAAAAATATGCGAAGTTGCCACATCTCAGCAATAGTAGATACAATTTTGCAAATTTTTGGTCTTACTAAATTTGATACGCTCAATTTATTGAAATAAAAACAACTGGGGCGTTCCGTTTAAGATAACAAAGTGACTATGTTTAGCGCAAAACTGGTAAATCTGGCAACAGTGTCGATATCACAGTTTAGTTCCGCATGACCGGAAGCCCCAGGTACTGAATTTTGTAAATGCAGCTTTAGCGATTTTGAAGATATTTTAAGCGTTCCGGTACATTTTACTAAAAATGCGTTGTTGTCACATCTCAGTAATTAGCAGACTTGAAAATTTAGGGTCTTACTAAATTGGATACGCCCAATTTATTGCAAGAAAAACAAATGTGGCGTTCCATTTGAGATAACAAAATGACTACATGTAGCACAAAACTGGTGAATCTGGCAATAGGGCCGATACCTTGGTTCAATTCCGCATGCGCGGAAACCCCCAGGTATCGAATTTTTTAAATGCAGCTTTAGCAATTTTGGAGATATTTAAGCGTTCCGGTTCTTTTTACTAATCTTTTATACTGACTTTTTATTGGGCTTCTTAGAGAATGGGTCCGACGCACGATCATCCGATTTATACGGATTTCTCCACGGTATTTGGTACGGTGAGTCATAAAGCCCTGATTGGGAACCTGGAGTTTAATGGTGTGAGTATGGGCTCGCTCCTGGATTGATTCGATCAGGTTCAGGCTGTTCGGAGGATTAACAACTTTCGCTCTAACTGTATTCAGCTATACTCTGATGTACCTCAGGCTTCCCACTTAGGTCCCTTGCTTTTTAATATGTTTGTCATTGACATGTTAAATGCTTTATGGACAACAATTACCTTTTATTTGCTGATGACTTCAAATTTTATGCCAGGGTTCATAGTGTGTGGTATTGCAGTGACGCAGGCTTAGCAGTAGGTAGTTCAATGTTGCGAAGTGCTTTTTATGGCCTTCACTGTATCAAGAGATCAGTTACATTTTAATTACGTTAAACACATTGAGCTTTATTCTTCACATTTCCGCCATTATTGCTTGGTCGCCGCCGGTCGCTTAGGATGCTGGGTAAGATGTTTCCAAGATTTCACAAACATTGCCTCAAGTTTTGGCATTGTATTTTATACAATGCTTCTGGTGAAGCCCCATCTTGAGTACGCATCCAGTGTGTGGAAACCTAACTATGATGTTTATATAAGTAGAATTAAGCAGGTTTAGCACCGTTTCTTTAAGTACGTTGTCTTTAAGCCAAATATTCTATAGACTGTAATAGTACACAATATAGCTAAGCTATATTGTTTGTGGAAGAGTGCTACCAAAGTTTACAGAATTAAAAATATAAGTTGGTGCACTAAGCGCCAGTTCAATGAAATCGTCATATCAAAGGCGAGCCGAGGACGTAAAAAAATGTAGGGAGTATTGAGGCAATAAGAGCCTAGTTTGACGCGATTTACTTCGGTCAAAGCGCTATTGGGCAACATATAGTAACATTTCCCGCTTAGTAAGTAATAAATGGATGAATTTAAATAATGAAATATGTTTTCATTAAAATTTTGAAAAATATATTTTGTGAAGTCACAAAAAAGATGAAAGGGTAAAGTTCAGCATATTTTAAAGAAATTACGGTAAATACGATTGCATATTTAAATAAAATTTGTAAAATATATTATTTTTTACTTCAAGAATGAAATTTAATACCCCCTGCAAAATTTTTTATTTTAATTTATTTTGGGGATGAACTACAACATAGTTTTACAAAACTTTACAAATTATTTTGGAAAAAGTCTTGCAAAACTAACTGTCGACATTTTAGCAATTTCTATATTTCGTTAATTTTACCACAATAACTAATTAGCACAAAATTCAAAGTAATAGACTTTTAGATAAACCTATATTTGCACACATCTTACATTATTTTTCAAATGCACAAAATCTGATTAAAAGTTATCTTTGGTAACACGGTTGATGGAACAGCATATGAATGTATACAGCTCCTAGAAGAATTTGCAAAACTGTTTTCATTAAAATACAAACCACACATTCTAATACGGCTATGACATTACATTGGTATATCATTCGCATATTTGTGGGATCCTATAAATTCTAAGGCACTTTTCCAGGCTCGACACCTCCAAGTTTTTTTTTATTACATACTCTATTGTACTCACTATAAATCGATATTAATATTGAACATTGATGGGAAGTAGGACAAATTTAACTTGTAAGATTTGGCCCAAGCATACAAGTGAAGTTAAATAAAAGCTTATAATAAACTAATACATACCTACCCTTTTGGGCACCTAAAGAGCGATATATTGTCTGCCATTCGTCTTTGACAATCAACTACTGAACAAATATTTCGATTATCGACTATACATTTTACTCAGAAATCCACCAAAAACAAACCGCTATTTTTGAAATCTCACCCTGTACGCCGGACCGTAAACAAATTTTTCTTCAAACGTCAGTAAATCGGTCATTACTCGACTGTGTAGGCGGCCGTGAAGTTTCGTTTTTCCTCCGCCGGAGCTTTACTTTTCACTTTTCCGCCGGCGGAGGTAAAAGTGTTGTCATAGCAACATAGCAAATTTGTATTTATCACTCAATTTGTGCACTGCATTTCTAAAAATCACTAATTTAGGAACAAATTGGTTATTATTTAATCGAACTTACCCAATAACTGCTTATCAATACGGAATTAAAACGCAATCGGAGACGCAATTTTAAAAAAATAATTATTGTTGACAGTGTCCACTGACAGCTTTATGTTACATTACTATAGCAACAACCTGTGCCTATTCACCGACACCGGTCTAAGCCCCCTTGCTAACCCACTTATCTTTAATAATGATAATTATTATTACTATTAAAAAGAGATGTTTTTGCATTAATTTATCGACATTTCAAGAAAAAACAGCATATTTTATTTGGAGGAAAAGTTACTTATCATGGCTTGCTCTCTATTACCAGCCTCACTCCGTTCGGCTGTTAAACACGAGCGCGCCATGAAAAGTATCACTTTTCCTCCATATAAAATAATATACTATTAGAATAAACTTAAATTACCTAGCTCTCCACTATAGACTGGCACCAGTCTACCGGGCAGGCGGGGAGGGGCGGAGTGGAATTTGACGATAGCGCGGAGTGAATCAACTTATATTTTTAATTCTGTAAACTTTGGTGCTACTACTGCTACTTATAACTTATTTTGACAAATTCTCTAGAAATATATACTTTTCTACAGCCGCACGCATAATAACTAATTACTAAATTGAAATGAAATCGCAAAATCGACGAATGCCATGGATCCTTATTTTGCGCTCTAGCGCGAACATGGAAAAGAAAAATCTCACTTTTTCCGTCGAGTGTGCTATGAATGTCATGGAAACCGAAGATAAATAAATGACAGTCGTGCCTTTGTTACAGTTTGTTGCTGGCAATCCTGTTCTAAATATGCCCGAAGCTCGAATATAATATGTCAAAACTGACAGTCATTTGCAAATTTCAGAATAAGTATAGAGAAAAATGTGGATTTTATTTTAAAAAATGCGGCTGTAGAAAAAGTTCTGTGTGTTTTTCGAGCGCAAAGTAAGATTGCCGTTTTCGAAAGATTACCATTCTTTCTCAAGCGGCAATCCGTTACTTTGGGCTATTTAGAGCCCAAAGTAACGGATACAAATAACTATTTTAATATATACCAGAAGTACAGGGTGGCTCGAATTCGTGTCTATGTATGGGGAACTCGAAAACCGTAAGAGATACAGTGTCGGTCAAATTAAGGCAAAATTGCGCATTTAGGTGCCTAACAATATGCCGTTTAGAA
>JAEQML010074508.1:0-14330 GCA_016904865.1 Pissodes strobi | reverse complement strand
GAGGAGTATATCGTTTTATTATATCAACTTGCTCGGAAATAATCGGGAAGGTTTCCGAATTCATTAGCAGTAACTATAAAATTTTAACTCCTTTCCAAACCACCCCGGAGGTAGAGTTATGGTTCGTTGTATTTATTATTTTTAGTGGCAAATACTCCCCAGGAGGCCTACATAAACCACTCGTTTTTACATTTCAACCAACACATCTAGTAAATATTATTTGTTTGCGTCTTTTTTGTATTTTTTTTTATGGAGCTTTTAGGTTTTATTTATTTATTTATTTTTTATTTATTTTTTTTAATTTTTTTTTGAATAGCTCTCTTTATCATTGGCATCTTTTTTTTTGGCTTTTTTTAGCATCTTTTTTATTGCTCTTTTTAGTTTATCATCATTTTATATCAGATAATGGCTCTTTTTTTGATTATTAATAATATTTTAGATGAAAGTCGAGATGTAAAAACTGAAAACAATATTACTGAAAGTAGTTTAGGCACCACTTTCTCGTAATTATCTCTTAAAAAAATTTACGACATATTTAAATTCGAAAACATACATAGTTTGCTAAATAAAATATTCCTTCAATGAAGATTAATTTTAAATAAATATAGATACTTTTTCTTTTGGATTGAAATTTGCGAGCATACTTTCACTTTTACTATGACACTTTTTGAAATATTTTGAGTTTTATTTTCACTTAGAAACGGCTGATGTATTTATATATATCAGAGTTAATTTTTCCGTTTGATTTTCGAAAAGTACACACATATAAAGTGTTAGAAACTTTCTTTTGAATTTAGGCGACACAATTTAGTGAAGGAGGATTGGTTTAGTATTTAAATAAGAATCTGATGTTTACTTTTTAATCTTTTTGAAGCCGAAAGGAACAGAAGTATGATCCGATAAAAACTTTCTTTTGGTCGAATTAGGTCGGTAAATTTTCTTAGTTTCCACTGTCGCTACTTCATGGGTTTTTGTTATAGCAATTCTTTTCGAGATTATAGTAATAGGTTTTTCGGATTTTAACACCATATTTTTAATTTGTTCAAAATTAATTTGCCTTTGTGCATCAATCGTAAGAGATATACCTTTCACTTTACACACTGTCTGCTCTTCTCTCGCATTTTTATTTCGAAACCTGTAGGCGTAATTCTTAGGACCGCCGCTGACAAACTCTGTGATGTAGCTACCAGGGCCATATGACTCCAATTCATCGGTCATGTCGCCTATGAACTCGCCTGTTGGTACGTCATACTCTCCGTCTCTTGACACATAGATGACAGAGTCTGTGTCGTAGTACAGTACTCTTTCACCTAGTTTTTCGAGATAGCTGTAAAGTTTCAAGCGAGCAAGGGTTGTAACATATGAAGCTAAAACAACATTTACGGTTGGTAATGGGTCGTATACTTCTTCTTTGTATTCCCAGTTTACGATGATAGTATTTCCTTCGTCATCTACAGGTAGTATACTGTTGATATATATTGAGGGGTTCGTCATCATAGAAAAGAATTCAGCAGGATTGTTAACAATTGAGGTGCTAGGAAGATTAGACCGTTGAGCTAGTTTTCCCCAGAAACTGTTTAACATCAGTTTGGCGAGACATCTAAGCCCTGGATTTTTTAATATTTTATCAAATTCGAGTTTGATGTCTTCCCGGTTTAAAAACTTTTCGATATACTGATCTTTGTGCTCGTCAGTTTTACATTCGTTAGGCCAACCGGAGGCTTCCTGTTTAATTTTAACAAATTTATTCATCATTGCAGTGAATAAACCTGTTTCATTTTTGCCAAATTGAATTGAGTCATAAGACCAAATTTCTTCAACTTTGACAACCTTATATCCTAATTCGGTCGCTTTAACTACTTCTTCTACCACCCAAGTTCCATGAAGCGTGCGTTCTTCGTCTGAATGGGTGCATTCACTGTAACTGAAATTTTCTCCGCACAACCGACAAAGAACAAACATAAGTTTATCATTCATCTTTTGGGGAAGCAAAGGGTGAAAGAGGTTTGTTGGAGGTAAAATCGAGCATTTAATTACACCCGAAATAGCTGAAAGATTTTTAGAAGAACATTCTTCTCCCACAAAAACTTCAGGGTGACCAATAGGAAACTTGCCATATTTACACACCCAAGGATATAGGGAGCAAACATCCGTATATTTAATTCGTTCTCCTTCTTTAGCTTTATAATAGGCGACAGTATTTCCAGTTCGGCCCCCGTATAAAGCATCACGAGCTACTAACGGAAGTTGAGCTAGCAGAGGGTGTGACTCTGTATATTCTTTAATTTCAGGTGTTAAATTTTTTTTAAACTCGCACTCCCATTTTTCAATCACCTCGTAGCCTAAGGACTTAAGTCTCTCGATCTTGCTTTGAGTAGCTTCATATCGATAATTTAATGTTTCTGTTGGATTATCGTGTAGCGCCTCGTTACGCTGGTATTTAAAACAAGACGGACAACCGTGAAAATAACAGCCTTGAAATTCAAAGACTTGATTAGTAGCTTGGCAAAAACCATCAACCTTCATTCCATGTAACAAAGCCTCTTGTCCTTTTGCTGCATGTATAATGTCAATTTTAAGCTCTTGTTCTAACCAAATTAACCACTGTAGGCTAATTTTACTATGTATATCGGAAAACCGATAACCAGTTTTTGGAATGATTCCTATAGTATCGGGTTTCAAAAAATTTCTTCTAAACACTTTGTTACAGGTTGAGGCAATAGTTGTGCCCTCTAAAAATGGACAGACATTACTGGTGGACATCATTTGTTCTCGAAAAATAAGACAAGCTTTCGTTAAAATATTTACATCTGAAACACAATATTCCACAAGTTCTTTTTGGAGATCAAATACATAATTTTCCTCAACCCGCTCGTTATACCACTTGGTAAAATCCTGTAAATCTGATTTATTTTTAAAATTACCTGGGGAGTAAAATTCAATAGCAGGCATAGGACCTACATATTCTTGGTTTTCTAGTGTATTCAGCAGATATGGAAAATAACCTTTTTTCATTTCGGAAAAACCAAAAGCCTTTGGAAGAGCTGACAAAGGCATGGAAAAATAATTTAAAGAATCCAAAAATTTAACGTTGTCGATGTTCATGAAAATTAACTGCCTCCCTCTCATTGTAAGTTTAGGCATAGATAAACCAACATAGATCCTCAACGCTTATGGGGTACCGAAATTGCACAGCGACAAGCACCATCTATGCGTATTCCGCTTAAAGCATGGTTCGGCTAAAAAATCCAGATGTCGTGTGGATCACAAATCAAGCAACAAAACAGCTGAGCGTCGGCAGCGGTCTCTTCGATGCTTTGATATAAATGATATATGAGGGTCGATCAAAAATTTTATGTCCTAATTTAAATAACAAAAATAGGTAAAGCTAAGATTAAACAAAAACATATGGAAGTTAGAAAAACAACAAAAGACCTAATACATTACATAATATATTAAGAAAATGAAAGTACAGCTAATATAATTACATCTAATATGTGCGTCTATTCAATAACAAACAAAGATAGTACCTAATAAAACCTATGCTTTAGTTAACATTTGTTTTTTTGCATGATGGCAGATAAAATAAAAACCTTAAATTCTTTTTAAATCCGACCCGTAACTAATCTATTATAGGTATAGTACCGGAAACATGACAAGATAATAAATCACAGGTACGTTTTTGTTGGCAATAGTTAAATTGTTAAGAATTAGATACCACTTGTGTAGGTACTGTATGTTTTATTATTTCGCCAACTTTCCGAGACAATAGATTAAAAGGTAGTAAATATATATTTAAAAGAAATCTAAAGACAGACATCTAATAATTTTGCATTTTGCTGTCATTAGAACTAGACCTAAGGGGGGGCATCCTCGGGAACCTTCCAAACACAAACAATACTTGGTTGTTTTTTTTTTGCGGACTTCGCTTTACATTACAAAATATCTTAGTTAAATTGAACACCAGTTTTTTTTTGCGAAGTTTTTAATACTAAGACAAAGTTTAAGCAAGTATGAGAACCCTTTTTATGTTAGCTTAAATCTTAACCATTTTCGAAATACGTGGTTAATAATTGAAACTAGTAAAAAAATAAATTGAGTCATTGTATAAAAGCGGTTTTTTAGAAAGGCAAAAACCTATAAGCCTTGTAAAATATCCAATTTTCTTTTCTTAGGTACCGCTTTTTTACAATAGCTTGTTCGCCACTTGCACTCTTTGTAAATTTTGCATCGAATCATCAAATTTATTAAATGTTTAATATGATTTTCGCAATTATTACCGTCTATAAACAGTTTTTTATAATATGAGATTTTTAGTATTTTATGTTGAATGGATTTTAAAATATTATTTTTCTGAGGACATTTGTCAAGAACCATTTTAATAATTAGAAGTGATTTCCTTACGAATTTTGACAAAGTTTCAGTAGGTTTTTTTAAGCCAACAGAAACATTTTTATATGTTTTATTTAATATTAATAACTGGCGCTTGTCGCTCAAATCTAAATTAGAATTATTAATTAAAACATTCTTGCAATTTTCACAACCATATTTTTCTATAGTTTTTTTGGCTAAGTAACCAGCGAAGTAGGTATTTGCGCAGTCTTGCAATGTGATTTTTGCTGCGTCTTTAAAATCTTTAATGCTACTGCTGGAGGTTGATGTAGATAGCATAGATGATACGGAACAAATTTCTTCATCAACAATTTGCTGGTCCGTGTGCACGTGAACGGTATCAATTGTCTTTAATGGTTTCTTTTCAAAAATTAAATTTATGTCGTCATCGGTCAAGCAATTTGAAGATGTTATAGGTTTTAATAAGTTTACTTTTAGCGAAATGCGAAGAGTTGTTCGAAATGTTCTAACTGTAGGATTAGGATTGTACCCTCCCCTTTGTCTAAAACATGCAAACTTATTTTCAATCGGATCCTGGTTTAATCGACTGGTGTATAAAATAGGTTGAGCTGTTTTTTTAAGATCATCATGCAATGCTAAAATCGCCCTTAAAGATTGGATCATGCCATCAAAGCAATCAGGCCTGGTATATTTATTAGGACCTACAATTTTTTCAAAGACAAGCAATTTTGAAATAGCATTTTCCATCGTCTCCCTAACTAAAGGTCGTTCAAGGAAAAGAGCACAAGCATATGGATTTTTTGAATATAATTCTTTACTGTTTAGGGTGTCAAATAAGTTATTTACAAATTCTAAAAAATCTGCAGTATCTAATGCTGTTTTCGATATTAGTTCTCCAGTCTGATAAGCAGTTCGCACAGCAGAAGCCATAGACAAACTAAATACCTGTGTGGCTAAACTACAGCTCATTTTTTGAAAATTATCGGGGTTTATATGCGCCTCGGTAATTTTCATTAGACTTCTGCCAGTGGAACTGGATAAGTCAATTTTATAGGTGTCAACAACATCAGAAAAACTCACAATTTTGTTATTAAATAAGTAATTATTATTTATAAAATTATTTCGGAAATTTTTGATTAAATGAGGAGCGTCATATATTGAATAAACTTTTAAAGAATTTACAAAAAAAAAAGGATTTTCTTTGTTTACTCCCAACATTTTAAGCGCAGATTGATTGTTTTTTCCTTGGTCGCAAATAACTGACACGACATTCAAACCGGAGTTTAATAGATGTTGTATTCCCTCTACTATAAGTTTTTTTAAGTCTATGTTTTTAACTGTATTTCCAGAAACAAAATATGCAAAAGGCAATTTCCAATTTGAATGAACTCCTCTTATTAAAAAAAGTAAAATTTGGGTCCCGAATTGGTTCTTTCTATTAGATTCTCCATGATCGTGAAATCCCTCGATTTTGTCGTACTTTGTTGAGTACTCAATACATTTTTTTATCTTGATTTCATCAAATAATAACGAACAAACTTTTTCGGAATCAGACATAGTTTCAACCTTTCGTTTTATTTCCTGAATTACTGGAAAATTAAAACCTGGTAAGCAATCTAATTCGCTTAGCCAATTTGTTATTGTGCTAACAGCAGGTAATTTAATTTTGAGCGCATTCCGCCAGTAATTATAAGCACTAGGAGATTTGTAATATGAAAGCAGGGCAAAATCCTTTTCCTCCTTTGTCCAGGCTTGGCCTTTTTTGTGTTTTGTCTGCATAAAGACGAGGGCTGCGGCGTGCTTTGATGGAAACTCACAGTCTTCAACAATGGTTTTGCCTTGTGGAAGTAGTGTTTGCTTATTTAGCCTACGCTTCAATTGAGCAATACGTAAATTTTTTTGCCTCAATTTGTCTTTTTGTTTATTAATTACGGATCTTAACCGTAATATAGTTTGATCTTTGTCATGGGAAAAAAGACAACGCCTAGTACTTTTTATTCTGCGGGGAGTAGGCATATCACTTATAGCATTCATTAAGCACCGAGTATTTGAACTTAAGGTGGATGGTGATGTACTAGTAAAGGCCACCTGCGGTGATTTTTCAGGTTTATCTCTACTGTAACATTTCTTTGGTGTTAGTACTTTTAATATTTTTGGCGATTCCAGGACTGTTTGCTGATCTCGACTTAGCTCATCATATTTTCTTGGTATCGCTATTCGAAACACTCGGTTTCTTTTGATTTTGTCAATGAAGTCTCTTTCATCAAAATGCTTACTGCATACCACTTTTTTATTTAAACTTTCAGGAGATAGATCCAACAACTGAATATTCCCTGAAAAAATAATAAATAAAAATTAGGTACTCTTTTTTTGGATATCACTTTGTGAATTTAGGGATATCGCGGTGATTCCCCAAATTCTGGGGCCCGCTGATCGATTTAACTGTTAATGTTTTCGAATTGCAACGTTGTCGGCTTTCGTTAATTACTTTAGTTTTGAAATAGCCAAATGAAACAAATCAATATATGCCAAAAAATCGGTATTTATCCCGGGATTAAATCTAATCTAATCCCGGTATTTTCGAGACACATTTTCCTCCGGCATCCCGGGATTTCGAGATCTCGGGATTGACATCCTTATTGTGATATATGCCCCAAAACTTTTTCAATCTTTTCTTACATCTCTCTTCATTTTGAAATATTGATATTTTTTTAAATAATGGTCCATTATGTTCATAACGTTTAGTAAGAGATGAAAAAGGAACTCCTGCGTTAAGGATACGAGAGTACAGATACTCCTTTATAACTCTTGCAAAAATTATTTTGTGGGCTCTCATGCATAGTTCGTTTAATTTAAGTAGCATTAGCCAAGTAAGCGACGGCGACGGCCGTTTTTACCGGCCAGGCGTTCACGCCCTAAAATATATGTAATGGTTAAGTAAAATAAATAAGTAGGTAACAACGCAAAATCAGTGTTTATGTGTTGCAATCGATTGAAATACGAGAAATAGCTCCATTTCAGTTCCGAATGGCACAGGCTTAAAAACGGAACTAAGAATGTTTAAAAGCATAATAAAATGCTTTGGAGTAGGTTGGGAGCACCTCGGTATATGTCGGACTAGTCCGGGGTAGGTCAAGAGTAGCTCTTAGTAGTTCGGAAAAGGTCGGAAGTAAGTCGTAGTAGGTTAGGAATAGGTCGGAGTTGGTCAGGAGTAGCTCGGAGTATGTCGGACTATTTCAGGGTATGCCGGGACTACCTAGGAATATGCCGGACTAGTTCAGAGTAGGTCGGGATTAGCTCGTAATATGTCGGAGTAGTTCGGGGTAGGTCGGGAGTAGCTCTTAGTAAGTCAGGACTAGGTCGGAGTAGTTTAGGGTAGGTCGGGATTAGCTCGTATTAGTTCGGAGTAGGTGGGGAGTCCCTCGGAGTTGGGCAGGAGTAGGTCGGGGTAGTTGGGAGTAGGTCGATTTTTTAAATCGATTCAGTTGTTCCAGAAAGTACCCCCTACATAATAATCAATGGTTTATTTGACCTTTACCCCCTAAGTGCGCCTCTGGGAAATATTGTTAGGTATATTTTTTATAATCTGAACGAAATTTCCTTTAATTTAATATCCCACAAGCCATGTTTTGTAACAAAATACGAAAATTCATGAAAATATGCCCATTCCCCCACTCCCCTCTTACCCGTAAGGGCCTATGATTTGGCAGAGTATTTTTAATTCGATTTTAGCGCAATATGTTGGCTATCCAACAAGACCAAGCTTATTAAAATCGGTCAAAAAGTAAACGAGGAATATGCCGGACTAGTTCAGAATAGGTCGGGATTAGCTCGTAATATGTCGGAGTAGTTCGGGGTAGGTCGGGAGTAGCTTTTAGTAAGCCAAGACTAGGTCGGAGTAGTTTAGGGTAGGTCGGGACTAGCTCGTATTAGTTCGCGAGTCCCTCGGAGTTGGGCAGGAGTAGGTCGGGGTAGTTGGGAGTAGGTCGATTTTTTAAATCGATTCAGTAGTTCCAGAAATGACCCCCTACATAATAATCAATGATTTATTTGACCTTTACCCCCTAAGTGCGCCTCTGGGAAATATTGTTAGGTATATTTTTTATAATCTAAACGAAATTTCCTTTAATTTAATATGCCACAAGCCATGTTTTGTAACAAAATACTAAGATTCATGAAAATATGCCCATTACCCCCCCCCTCCCCCCGCCCCCCACCTTACCACTAAGAGCCCATGATTTGGCAGAGTATTTTTTATTCGATTTTAGCGCAATATGTTGGCTATCCATCAAGACCAAGCTAATAAAATCGGTCGAAAAGTAAACGAGCTATGAAAGAATAGTTTTGTTATGCAGTGAGCATTTAATGATGCATGGCTATGAAGGCACGAGTATGACGACCCGAGCTCTAGGCGAGTGTGGTAATGAATGCGAGTGTCTTAATAGCCATTAAATATGAGTTGCGTACACTATTTTTTACGACCAGTCATAATAATGAAAATAAGTGCTTAGTACTTCAGCTTTGAAAATTTCCTAAGTAAACAGTAATTATAAACTGTCAAAACTGATAAATTTTAAATGTGATGGTCATGGCAATCTTTGATATTGACCGAATATTGCTGTGATGTTGCATTTTGATTGGTTATAACCCTGTATCATAATGAAACGTTAGTATCATAATGAGCCTCATTAAAGTACAGGTAGTAAATGTCTAATAAATCAATTAAAGTATAGGAGTAGAAAAATAAATATGTGCTACATTTTATAGTCCACCTGGTATAATAGGGTATGTGATATTTAGATTAAATCCTTAATTGCTTGTAATGGATGTGCGTAATGCTTACGCACAAGCAATATAAACGATTCTAAAGAAAGGCTCTTACCTTTCTGAAGTGTAAATTACGAATTTATGGCATGGGTCGTCAAAAAGTGATATATACTAACCTGATTTTAATACCCATTCCTTCGAAATTTGTGGATTTTTGGGAAATCTAAACATATGTACATTCGCTGTGTTTGTTAAGCTGTTGGAACAGTCATAGAAGCTGCACTTATTGCGACGTTTTTTGGGCACTTCACTCATGTTTAATGTTAAATAATTATATATTCAAAAGAAACCACACTATATTTACAAAATGTTTAAACAACAATATTTAACAGAATATTTTAAAATCGATTAAAATCATTATTTACAAACAGGCAATGCAAATATTGACCACACCCCGTATACTCCCGTCATCAAAACTAACATATAATACAAGATACAACTCGCTTCAACGGTTCAACGAAATAATATGTTAATATCGTAACCTTTGCATCGCAACAGTGTGCAACAGAGAGCAGCTGCAATACTCCCACCATTCCCGCGTACGTTCTCTCTGTCTCGCCCTATCGAGTACAACACGTGGCCGCTATCGAGTACATTACAGCGTTTGACTTCAGATACAGGCTTTGAGGATCTATGTTGGTTTATCTATGGTTTAGGCTTTAAATCTGTCTTTGTTAGAATGTAATGCAGCACAAACTGAGAATCGAATTTTCCAGCGTTATGTGCTAAAACAACAACATCTTTAAATTTTTTACGCAAAGTTAGAACATGATGAGTGAAAGGTTGAATCGGCTCATCACATTTTAAAATCTGTAAACGAACACCACACCTTTGACAAATCGTTGTATCAGAATCAATACAGATGTCACAACACTGTTTAAAAATACAAAGATTGGGTTCTTGAAGCAGAGACCCATCAGCTTGGACACTCTCCTGCCTTGTTTCCAAATCATAAAAAATAAAAATAAAATCTTTAGTTGGGGGCGATCTTTTATCAGGTTGAATATAGCAGAGATGTCCACTAGGTTGATGTTTTTTGCAAATTTTACAGAAAATCTCTCCACACATATGAACACGGTCTGATTTATAAGTTTTAAAACATTTCTCACATCTTCTAATTGTTTCACATATCTTGTTATTTTTGTGATTTTCCAAACACCTAGGGCCTTTAAAAGTTCTGAGACATTCTGGACACTTGATTCTAATTCCTTCTTGACAACGCGGATTATTCTGGCAAGCAAAACAGGTTCCCCCGCACCTGTGCTCACCCTTATGGTCATATGACACATGGCATTCCTCACAATAATATGAGCAAACGAATGCAGCGGTTAAGGAGGTTATCACATTATAATGCCCTTCATGGTAGAGCAGGTTCAGGTTCGGTCCTTCTACGGACCCCTTGAATATTGTGTCGCGCCCCTTTGTTCCATATTTGTACACAACTATATGGTATTCTGTTAGATAATCTTGAAATTGTTGCAGTTCGGGTATGCCACACCCTTCCTCCGGTATAACAACACCTGCAGCCTCCGCTAATTCCTTAGCCCTGATAGTTTGAAGCTTAGCTGTATCTAGACGTACTTTATTTAAGAGAGGGTCTTTATTTCTGTATGCTATCGCCACAACAAGAGCACGTGGGAGGCACATGTGGTCTTTATTCTTTATCCCGACGATGCCTCGTCGCTTAGCGCACTCCTCGGTAAAACTGTTGTAATGTTTCCCTTTTCCTCGCCCTGCTGGCATCTTCACAGATGTGATACCTAAACAAAAACTTTCCGTCTTCAACCCCTCTGAGTTGGATTGATATATGGATGAGATTGTATTCCATACATCATCCGTCGAGACGTCGGCAAAAGACTTAAATCTCATCCAGGCCTCGCCTCGCGAAAAATCTTTTGAACAGAAACTAAAACCCACCTTATCAGACGAACTCAATCCTTCTGTACCTTTGAGTACAATTTCTTCAATCGCAGATTTTACCCAGCCATACGGTTCTGTTCCTTCAGGGGTATCTTTAATTTTAAACTCCACAGTACGGCCCTGGAGCCCAAAACGACGAATATTTTTAGTGGTATCTTTCAAAATTAAAAACTTCTCCATCTTTTTCGTTAAAACAAAAAAAAATCAGTAGAAACAAATAGAAAAAAAACTCTTATGTAAACCTCGCCAATTTCCTAACCAAACTGTTTTAAAAAAGAAATTTGAAAACAAACTGAAAAACTCAAAATTTAGAAAGGCATAAAATCTCGGAACAAATAGAAAAATCAAGAACTATTATATATATAAAACTCACCAATTTCAATTGACTTATCTCGGAACAAATAAAAAAAAATCAAGAAGTATTATATATAAAACACCAATTTCAATCCAATCTGTTTTAAAAACAACAAATGGAAAACTTAGAATTTGAGAAACTTAAAATGTTTTATCGCAAGTTCTTTACACAGGAGCTAATATGAGGACACGTTTTCACTCTATGACTGATGAAGAACTAATGAGGGAGACAACTGCTGCTGCTCTTATAAGCCTCAAAAACGTCTGCCAAATTAACTAATGGGTAGAGAGGGAGATATTGTTTTCAGATGAAACTCCAAGGGTGCGTTCAGAAACCTACAAAGATTTTTCATATTAGGAGCGTGTTCGGAAATTTTACTGCATAAAACTTACTCGAAGGTCTTCGTTTATGATCAACAGGCCTCGTCTTCTTAGATTTCCTAAAGGAAACATAAGAGACAAGTTTTGTTTATGTTTATTATAAGAAGCAAAATTTTATTAAATTTCTACTAAAATCATTCATATCCAAAGCGAGCTATGTGTTTAGTTTGATAAGAGAGGGGTTTGTTCATTATTCGAATACTCCCCATAAAAGTTACTTGCAGACGGGATCTTAGAAGAACAGCTAGGGAATCTCGTGGCTACCTGCAAAACATTATTTATTCAGATGACAAAAAAAGGTATTTCATCATTCATATTTCTGCTATCAAAACGAACGGTCATGCCTAAGGAGTGCGATTGGGGAAGAACTTGTAATTGCTCAGAGTGTATTCCGAAGCTCGAGGAAATATGTGAAATATGTGGCGTTGAAAAAGGATATCGAGTTGGCAGTAAATATTACAAGGATCGGAAAGGCTGTCCAGGCTATGATTTCAAGACATGTTGTTATACCTGTTATGAGGAAAATTATGGAGTTAGAGAAAACGCCTATTTTGAAGCATTGAAACAAATTGTCGAGGAACAAATTAAGAATCCGTCCCATCGAACATATTTAGGATACAGGACGCCTGCAGACGTTCAAAAAATACTTTTAGTTTGTTTTCGTAGTGAATTAAAAAACATTAAATTTGCAAGAAGTTTAACCTCAGATACAGTCAAGATTAGGATTTGCGTCAGTTTTACCGTCAAAAAGGAAACAAAATCAATTGAATTGGACAAGACGGATCTTCCAATGAGGGGCGATTTGGAGGAATGGTTTACAAAAAATATATTACCATCTTTAACCGATAAAATTTGCGTTAATCAAGAACCTATAACCGATTTGAGTCTTGGAGTTAATTGCGATCTAAAAGGATGTCAGCCCCACAGAGAAACACTGGCCGAGGCAAAAAGAAGAGAATGCTGTGGGCGTAATTTATAAAATATATATCTAAATAATAAATGGCGTTATATTCTAATAAACATTTAAATACATCACTCTATTATTAAATAACCGTACATTTCTTGTAAGGAGCCTATTGACTGAGAAAAGTTTACCCTATAGCACACCTGAGAAGCCAATTTTCTAAAACTAGATTCATAAGGTATTAGGTATTGCTTCACAAATAGTACGGGGCCCATAATGAGGTAATATCCTAAGTCTTCAAGTTAAAATTACCTGAATAATAATAGTTTTCCATATATTCTAAGTTTGATAGATAAATAGCTGCTAATTTTAATGGGTGAAATAAGCTGGGGTAACACATACGACCTCGTAATTAAATCCGAAAAATATAGATTTAAGGGCCATTTTTACCCTGTCGAGTTGGGTAGCAAATTAAAGCTAAAAATATACGCTATTAAACTCAAATGAACAAAAATCTAAACAAAGGCCCAAATTCAGACTATTGAAATCGTTGCTTTTATATTTAGTTAATTAAAATAATATCACGTCACAATTTGCAAAATTACAGAAAGGAGCCCAACCGAGCGATATTTTAACGATTCATTCAATAATATGTTATTATTAGTTTTATATTAGGCGAAGGCGTGATTATTTATCACGGATCATTTGCATAAGAAATGCATGGCTTTATCACAGCCCATCAACTGTTTGAACTGGTATGCTTACTCTACGAGTATATTTTTAGTCGAATAGGTAGAAATTAATAAAAATATTTACAGAGAGTTTAGAAAATAAGTAATAATCAACAAAAATAATAATAAACTAAAATACTACGTGTATTTTTCAATATATCTGTTGAATATTCTTTAGTTAAATATACAAAAATGGGTGAGAAGTATTTATATCAGCTTTAAAAATTATTGGAGAACTGCAGTTAAATAAAAAAAACAATAAAAAATGAAATAAAGCTGCATACATTTTTAAAACATATATCAGTTGAATATTCTTTGGTTAGATATGTGAAAAATTAATAAAAAATATTTATATAATATAATAAAACGCTACATATGCATTTTTTAGAACATATTATATGAGTTGAATATTCTTTAGTTAAATATACAAAAATAAATTAAAAAAGATATATATCGACTTACCGTTTTTACTGCAAAACTCACAAGAACTATCAGTTAAAAAGTTACACACACGATCTGTAGCTATAGAAAAATATCAAGCGATATGATTACAGCTCAAACTTGAAAGGTACTGCACTAAGACGTTTGCTTTGGTTAAAACGGTAGGGATAGGCACATCAGATATCTCTAAATAGAAAATCGAATAGCATGACGTATATCTGCATTTTGTAAATTTTAAGCTTATACCGAAAGAATAGAAATCGTCGATAGACGACGATTTATGCCTTAATGAGTAGTTAATTACCCATTAGGACACTGGGTTTTTAATTCTAAGCTAGTCGGTTATGACATAGGCGTAGGTATAGTTTGAAAATTTCAATGTATTGCAGATTGTAATCGAACTGAAACAATTACGATTT
>JAEQML010074507.1:0-14330 GCA_016904865.1 Pissodes strobi | reverse complement strand
AACGGCTTATTAAGTATCACGCTGGCTTAAACTTAAACTTGAACTTGGAAAATATTATTTAAGCACTCAAGACAAATCATAAAAACTTGAGCAACGAAGAAATGCAATTATGAGCCTTAAAGTTGCAATGATCAGCAAATTTTAATGTATAAAGAGTCAAGCTGATCATCAATCCGACAGATTTGTCTATCACCTTCCCGCTCCACATAATTTTACCACAGCGCACATGTACGTAGTTATCAGAAGGTTCTAACTTGCAACCTAATTTCCTAATCAAAACTGAGATTCGCAGTGCATATGCACAGTCGTGCGCATTGAAACTGGGACACCCACACGACAGATCTTGTCATTTTTCGGAATTATTGGTAAATCAGACTTTTACCTGCTAATAGGGCATGACCATACGACGTACATTCATTAGGTTATGTTTTATGACTGTCATAGCTTTTTCACAAAATTATTTTATCTATTATTCTTCTACAAAGAGTGATAGTGTTCCAGCGAGTTTAGTTACCACAACCCTAAGCAATAATATCGTGAACGTGAAATATAAAATCAACAAAAGTCCCTATTGATTAACACAAAATTGAACTTGTTTTCTACAATTATTTATTTAAAAAACACGTAATCGCTAAATGATAATGCGCATTCCGTGTAATGATACTATTAATATTTTATAGCAGAACCATTTTTTTCCAGAACCGCATGGATTCTTCTGGGCATGGAAGCCACTAAGTTTTGTGTATAATCCTCAGTCATTATGCTGTTCCAAACTTCCACGATTTTTGTCCATAACTCCTCCCTGTTTTCGGGTTTAAAATTTGATATTTTTTTACCATCAGTCCCCAAACATTCTCGACCGGATTACATCAGGACTCCTACTTGGCCAAGATTTTCAAATATTGTTCAGTGTTGAACCTGCCGTCTACAATTGCCCAACCGGCTCCCATGCAACCCCAAACATTGACAGAAAATCTTGCGGACTTTTCAATTTTTTCATATCTAGACCTCGGCGGCCTGTATACTCTTAAACTGCCATTATAGAATGATTGAAAGGTTTTTCATAAGAGAAAACTACTCTTTTCAAAAATTTACGTCCGCCACCAGATATTCCAAACACCAACCAATTCTTTGCTCTTTGTTACCATTAGTGTGAAAAGTTTTCTTGGCTGCAGAACGATTTCTTAAACTAGAGAGACGTTTAACTCTTCTACGCGCTGTACTGGCAGAAGCTGGAAACCCTGTATCGTTTCTTGCGTCAGAAGCGCTTTGGAAAAGATGTTCTTCGAGGTAGCGAATTAAATTATTGTCCTGTTCCTCAGTTGTCGTCCTGGAAGCCCCACTACCTGCCTTTCTTTCGACGCTCTGTGTCGCACGCCATTTCACAGAAACATTGTGCACCGTGCTTTTCGGTTTCCCAACTCTCACAGCCACACTTCTTACTGGCAAATCCTCTTCAAACAAAGTAATTATTCTAGTTTTTTCGACAACGGATAACTGCGGCATATTTAAGTTTTTCTATCAAATTTGACAAACCTCGTCATTGCCGCAGGTATGTGCTGGTGCGCATTAGCTCGTTTTACAATAGGAAAAATCGGGTGTCCCACTTTTAATGCGCGTAACTGTACATTCCTATATTTTCCTAATCGCAGATTTCTTCTCTTTTGTGAAAACCGATTTATTGCTTTTTCAATAACTCTGTCTTTATTATTATTCACAAATTCTCTGTGAACGCTAAGCATACAGATACCAGAGAATCTTTCCTCAGACATGGTTGATCTCAACCAGGTTTTTACACGTCGAAGGGCACTGTAAGATCTTTCAATTGTTGTTGTGGTATTGTAAGAAAATAGTCAATGTAATTTTCAGACATGTTTCACTGATTTTGAAATGTACTTTTATACTAAGCGTTATTTTGATATTTCCGGCGCCCATAATGACGTCAGTTGTGTTCCCGATTCCACACGGCGGGAATATATGGAATTATCCATATCTTTACGTTTCAGTGAATTTTGCTTCCAATGGCCCGGTAGTGCAGTCATCAGACACTCTACTTGTCATCCTAGCGGCTCGGGTTCCATTCCAGTCGGTGGCAATGCATGTTTTCTTTATTCTTTTTTAAGGATGTTTGTTTCTTTTTTTAAATTTGGGTTAGTTTCGGTTAGTTTTCTTTGGTTGCGCACCCGGAGCGAACAAAGTGAGCGGAGGGCCATGCGGGAAGTGAAATATTAGACATTCTAAAATTGTATACAAATGCTGGATCCAAAAGCAGCTCTCGTGCATCAAATTACTCCCGCGCCGAGTCGCTCGTTTAAAATATGCTAATGCAGCTTCATTTCAATTTCAAAAATCCCGCACATGACAATATGACGTCATGGACCGAAAAAACACTTTCGTCCGTCAAATATTCCTGCAGGGAGTCGCTTTCTTTTGCTTAGTTTGGGTTAGGCCAGGCCTTAAAGTCGAGGGTGACTAAGGTTCCTGCTTCCGTCAAAATTGATTTTTCATACCGATACAGCAAAATAATCGATATTCGTAAAAAAAAAGGTAAATTTGCTCCTCAAACTGAAAATGAGGGACGCGTAAAATCCTGGACAGCTTACGAAAAGAAAGGACGAACCTGCAAAATGCGGGACGTCTGGCCAAGTGGTACGGATTATCGGACGTCTGGTTAAGTGGTACGGATTATCGCCCCCTTGTATAGTACCTACTGAAATTCATTTTATCCAAAAATGTAAATATAGTTTTTATTGAAATACCTCCGCCATCTTGCTAAAATATTTCTATCCAAGAATTTACGTATGTTTGTTTTTTAATATATTCCTTAGAACATTCACCGTTATTTCATTTACGTGTAACTTTGTCTTTTTCGAATATTATTGAACTCTAACGAATTCTTTTTCGAATATTATTGAACTCTAAAGAATTGATAAAGTTGCCAGAGGACCTGAGTACTCGTCTTCCATATCAAAGATGGAAGACTATTTAAACCATCCGCGTTTTCGATTTTTATACCACAATATTTGTAAAAATATATATTCAATCGAATTTTTATTTAAGACGAGCAAGTTTATCTATCTAATAAATTGCCTAGTGAAAGAAACAAATGCGGCAATTGTTAGCACAATTTTTATGACTCAAAAATAAAAAAATACTTGCTCACCTTTGGCAATAGAACCTTCTAAGTAACATAAACATTTATGGGAAGGCATTATTTCCAGTATGTCGTATGCTAATTTATATAATACTTTTTTGCTAGCGCTATTATATTAAAAGAGTACAGAATACGTGCAAGATGTAACCCTTTATTCAAAACTTTAACAAACAAAGACAATATATTTTATATCTTAAAATTATAAACGGCTGGTAGTGCGCCTGCAGTGGATTATTTATTGCTACTTGATAGTTAGGACGGTGCGAATGCTGCAAATATAAGAAATAGGTATAAATCGATAAATAAGTTACAAAATTATAGATTTGTCTAATTGTAATACATAAAATATCCTCTATTGGGGATATACGAGAGATTTTATTTCTGACGTTTTAAAAAGCACAGCTGTAATTTAATTTTAAAATATTACCTCTCTCCTTTGTGCATAAGGTGAAAGGCTTCATTAATTTTATCCCAAGGCAGATTATGTGAAATAAATTCATCAAGTTTAACTTTTTTCGTTAGGTAATCTTCAACCAGTTTTGGTACACTGTCTATACTTTTCCATCCTGAAATAAAATGAACATAGTATGATATCAGTAAAAAAAAACAGCATGTATTTTCATTATCCAAAATTAAGGATATTCAATTTCCGTCGATAATTATAAATTCAAGTCATAAAGTAACAACTTTCATAAGCGTTTGAAGATTTATATTCTAGAATCTAGTAGCTTTAATTTCTATCAATGATCAATGTATAAAATTTTTATATTACACGTCAGAAGCCGAAAGACGTTTTTAAGATTTTAAGCAAACTGAACTTGTCCTGTCGCCCCACACCTCTCCAAGGTCAGTAAGATTTGAGATGGAATTTGTCTGTACCTCGCCCTTAATATAGCAGGGTAATTCCTGTCAGGCTAGGCCTATAACTACTTTTGATTTTTCGATTCCTTGCAGCTTACTTGCTGGTTAACAAAGCAACTTGAAAATATGAAGTGGGGAGGTGTTAAAAGTTGCCTTTTTAGACAAGAGTTAAAAGATTCTCGAAAAATTCTAAATTTGAGTCTCTACAAAGGATAGATCTTCTCGGGTATCTTAGGGCGTCTAAAATAATTTAAAATACTCTATTTCGGGTAGTTTGAGACCTTTTAAATTGATTATTATGATATGTGCTCCACGTGGGGCTTGCATATACTTTAATTGATTCTAATGGAAATTTTGTATAAGAGAATTTGTTTTTAGGTTAATTTTGATTTTAGAATTTAAAAGAGAATACAATACGGAGATTTCGCTTGCCTTATACAGCTTATGTGTGATTCTGCTAATAATGTAAAGTGGTTTCCGGAATGGCTAAATGTGGCTTGAAAAAGAAGACTGTGCGTTTTCGCAGGGTTTAACTTGATTTTCCTGTCACACACCCATTTATCTAGGAAACTGATGTGTGAGTTTAGTCGGAGATTATATTTATTAGCTTCTTTGCATTTGCTGTATACTCAGAAAAGAGATGTTTCGCTTAAATTTGTTTTAGGATTATCGTGAGTAAAAATATTCTAAAGCATTGGAGAAAGGGAGAACCTTGCGGTACCCTTGCCATTATAACCATTTTAAAAATGAAACTGTTATGGCATACTTTGTCAAAAGCTTTTATGATATCTAAAAATATGACACTGTAAAACCCCTTGTTAAAGCCTTGTATAATGTATGATAACATACAATAGCCATACAATCTGGTTTGTCGTGTTCGTATTCGTATACGTGAGTGGGCCCAAATAGGACCCTCCACTGCTACCCTTGGTCTATTGTGGCTCACATCTGTGGTTTCCACTATGCCAGACGCTCGATCCTTTTGATGAAATCGAACAGCTTTCTGGGGTGGATAGTTTTCAAATCTGCAAGTGTGATTTGAGAATTTCCAAAGACTGTTTGCCTGGTTCTTTCCATTGCTGAACAGTGGCATACAACACGCTCCATTGTTTCTTCGTCCTCCAAGTACAAGCGGCATTCCGTTTCTTCAGAGAATCTTGTTCATGTGGGTTCTTAGCCGACAATGGCCAGTATACATGTCAACTACAGCCTGTACCTGCTGTCGACCAAGTTGAAGAAGTTGTCCAGTTCTCATTCCTGACGGCAGATTCACCGCCATCTTTGAATGAGTTAGGCCTGGTAACTCTCTCCATTTGTCTACAAATTGCTTTTGTGTCCACCTGAAGAGGGCTTATGTGTTATTAGCTATTCCCAGTACTGGTTCTGGTCCTATGAAGGCCGTTGCGGCCGCCTGCTTCGCAAAAGCATCAGCTTTTTCGTTGCCTTCATATCCTGTATGTCCAGGTATCCAGATCAGTGTAAGTTTATTTTTTCTACCAAGTTTGGTGAGTAATTCCTAGGATCTTCATTATGGCGTACCAGACTTTTAAACCTGTTTTCTCTTGTATCAAAGCTAGAATTTCAGGCGCAAGTTTGCCATATTTAGAAAATCAAAATTTTGTTGAGAATGAGGTCTGATCTGTAGTGTATTTAATGTGTTCTGTAAATTTGGTGCCAGTGTCCTAGAGTTCCCCTTTATTATTATAATTGGTGTAGTGTCTTTAATTCAAATTCAAATTCAAAACAAGCTTTATTATCCAAAGTAAATAATTTTACCTACTGACAAAGCAAAAAAAAAATAATAATGTGAGGAACAATAAAATCGTCAAATTAGCAAAAGCATTATAGTCAACCGTACAAAGGCACTAAAATCAGAAGACAAAACATACAACCTAAGATTACACGTTATAGAAAATTACAAACAGACAATTAAAACCAACACATAATTAAAAATGGAACAAATAAAAATGAAAAATCACAGCTCCAAGTTGTCAGTCCCAAATTCAGACATGTTGTAATATGCCCTACCCAACGACAACCTTTTCACCTCTCCTTTAAATTTGATTTTACTTTCAATTTTCCTTAGCTTTAGAGGAAGGTGATTAAACATTTTTTTACTTGCATAAAATAGTGAATTTTTTGTTAGTGCTGAATGAGGTAATAGTTTTTTGTTAGTGCTGAATGAGGTAATGGTACAAAATGGGATGAACTGGTAGAGTTTACTGTACTTCTTGAAGTAATAGAATGGCTATACTTTGACTGGATCAAACAACATGTCTCCAGAATGAACAGAGATTGAAATGCATTGATTCCACACAAATATCTAAGTGCTCTCTTTTGCAAGACGAACAGTGATTGAAAAAGATAACTGCCCCCCTGGCTATTCCTTCACCCAACTCATAAGCCACGATTCTCACTGCGTAATAGCCACGTGCGACCCGCTTAGAGGTTTCCAATATGTGAGAGGAAAATTTGAGGTGTCCATCAATATACAACCCCACGAACTTATGCACCCCCTGGACTTCAAGAGGCTCTGAGCTCAGGGTGCAATCTGGGAGGGTACATTTAAAAGACACGATGTTGGTGTTCCTCCCCGATAAGTAGGATGAAAACCATTGCAATGAAGCACCTCGGAACCCATAATACTCAAGCTTTCGCAACAGTATTCCATGATCAACACAATCGAAAGCCTTCGTAAGATCACAGAAGACTGCTGCAGCCACATCTCCACCATCCAACCGCAAGTAAAGCTCCCGAAGGACAGAGAATACTGCGTCATTTGTGTCTCTTGCATTCCGAAAGCCAAACTGATTTGGGGACAGAATGTTGTGCCTCTCAAGGAATTTGAGCATTCGGCACTTTACCAGTCTCTCAACTATCTTTGAGACTGCGGAGAGCAGACAAATCGGCCGAAAATTAGAGGGCGATCCCAAATCGCCACCCTTGTAAATAGGAATCACGTTGCCCAACTTTAAGCTGTCAGGAAATACACCAGCACAAAAAGGTCGATTTATGGCTTCTGCCAAAACGGCTAAAGTCGTATCTGGAAGTGACGTTAACACTTTCACTGAAATTTCATCCCATCCCGACGCATTTCTGTTTTTATAGAACGTAATTCTCCCTTAATTTCCTCCAGGTCAGTGGGAATAAAGAAAAATGCATTGCCGGCACCCATACATCGGAAGGGGTTGCCACTGGCAGATGATGATGAAATATCGACGCTTATGCTTGACGCGCTCGAAGTGAAAAAGTTATTCAGTGAATCGGCACTCAAATCAGAAGCAGTGCAACGTCTCCTCCGACCAGTCAGATCCCGTACCACACACCAGCTCTCCTTCTGTATATTATCAGCATTAGTTAGTCGATCATTAAAATATTTCCTTTTTGCAAGTCTGATAGTTTTTTTGTACAAGCCTCTGTACTGTTATGTTATAAAGAAAATACTTGTTGAAACCTGTGCCAATTAGGAAGTGAAAAATCCGTTCTGGTGTGTCGGAAGAAAACGCAGCAATTGTGTACGGAGTTAAAGTTCTGTCTGTATTCTTCGCTAAACATATGTATTACATCAAGGACGCCTCTAACCCCAATATGTGTAGAATATTGTGGTGCAAAAACGGTGCAATACCTAGCAGCTGTTACGCAACTTGTGTTAGAAGTTTACACTCCCAGTCAGAGCTTGGCATCATCAGGGATGGTATCAGTTTTATCAAAGTTAATTTTTTATTGTTAAAATACTCCCTTTTGAGAGATAAATAACATCTCTTATATATGTCTTTCTACAGTAAAAACTACATTTTACAATTTCTCCTTATTTGAAAAATTTGCACATGGTCGTCAAGATCCAAATAATGTGAAGGGTCCAGATTAAGTTTTCTCTGGCCTCATATAAACTACTAAAATTCGCCACCCAAACAATTGGCGTTTAATGCAAATGCATGACACACACTTAAGAAGCAAATGTATTCACATAAAGTGTGGCAAACTTATTTGGAACAGCGACGTTTGAGGAGCGAAGAGAGGAAAAATGGCTTGCAGCCAATCGTCTTGATGCACTTTGTCACGAGGACGAGGGGAACTTGACGCACCTGTTGCCGGATGTATCGGGCAAATAGATATAAATGTCGCAAATTTATTTAAATTGATAATGTGTAAAATAGATTATGAATTAAAGTTGAAGTAATAGTTAAGTTCCAATTTGGATTTGATATTATTATATACATCAATGAGTATATTAAATTATGTGTTTATCTAAATAAATAAATATTAATTCTCAAAAAATATTAAAGATACTCGACAACATCGCCAATTTTTTGTCCGCATTCTTTTCGCTGTTCCAGTTATACTTGCCACACTTTACGTGCAAGGCCCAAATAAGCCTCATGTGTATAAAATACAAAAGTTGCAATGTTTGCTAGTGCATGTTACAAGACAAGGAATGACGCTTTTAGAATAACGTGACCATGATATAAAAATAAGACACTGAAAAATCTGTATGAATATAGTTAATTCACATTGTCACTTATCTAATTTTTAACCTAACATAAATTAAAAATATATTATTATATACATCAACCCAACCACTATGTTAAATACAGCATATAATTCTATACAGTTATAATCAAAAGAAAACTAACCTCCGAAAGCTGTTCCCTTCCAAACTCGGCCTGTAACCAACTGGAATGGTCGGGTACTGATCTCTTGTCCAGCTCCAGCGACACCCACGATTGTCGATACTCCCCAACCCTTGTGGCACGATTCCAAGGCTTGTCTCATTGTATGGACGTTTCCGACACATTCAAAAGTGTAATCGAGCCCTCCATCAGTTAATTCGACGAGAACTTCTTGCAAAGGTTTTTCATAATCCTTAGGGTTGACAAATTCAGTAAAACCAAACTTCTTTGCTGAAAAGGTGTGAAATTGAATTTTTCCCTTCTCTGTATGTTCATAAAAAACAGCTGCCAATACAAAAAAATTATAACTGCTTAAAGTGTCCTGTCGCTCATTTGATTTTGTCCAACAGAAAAACTTGCTGGCTCTTAACTACCATGACTTAAGCAGATAAGGGTTTTATTCTTTTATGTTTTTAGAGTGCTGAATTTAAATTTGGTAATCAATAGCTTTAGGGGATTATTATGTCTCCACATGTTTTTGGGTGGACAAACAACGTCCAGAAATGAAAAAAAAATTACAAATTTTTAAATGTTTGTATATTATGAAAAATCAATTAAATAAAGAGACATTTATTTCAATAGTGAATAAGAAATAAAATATACATAAACATAAATTCAGCGTCGTTCGTTTACACGTTTATATACAAGATAATTAAATACCACCTCAAAATATAGAATTTCTTCAGTATAATAATTACAAAACATTAATGAAAATATACACTGCACAGAACTGTAAAGGCAAGGCTTCAAATTCACCTGTTTACTTTCATATCTTAAATAGTTCCTATGAAGTTTATTTAAGGAAAGACCAACTGAATGATTTTTTAGGCAATACTGTGTATAAATAAGAGTTTTACTAAACCCAGTTTGGTAAAATCAAAAACTCGCGAAAAAAAGCAAAAAGGGTTATTAAATGACACTAAAAATCAAAAAAATAGGGTTTACCTAAAAATACCAAATATCCCCTCTCCCCTCTCTAGACCACCGAGGGAATTAAACAAAAACAGGATTTATAAATTAATATTGTAACCATTAGCCGAGTTAGTTACTAATATATTGTTCCGATGGTCTTTTTATAAGCTAATGAAACTTACCAATTTCAAACTTAGAAGAATTGATATCAACACCGATTATTCTCGAAGCTCCTGCTAGCTGACATCCTAGGCCGACAGCAAATCCAACAGCACCTAATCCCCAAACGGCGCAAGTGCTGCCTTTCTCCACTTTGGCGGTGTTCAAAGCTGCCCCGTATCCTGTGGGTACTCCACAACCGAGAAGGCACACTTTATCAAGGGGAGCTTCTGGGTTTATCTATGCGTAAAGGTAATACGATGTTAGAGGAACTTAATGGAAAGGGAAATTAAAGAATTTCATCACCTGTTTATATTAAAGTGGTTTCTTCTTAAAATTTTAGAAAACTTCCACTTAATTGGAATTATTAGATTACTAAATAAAGGAGGTGCTGGAAGTATTATTTTATTTTACCTACTACCAATCAGTCAGCTGCCAGATAATTTTTTCTATATATAGATAATAAATTGGGCATACCTATACAATACAGTCCAATACGTAATTACTGGCATCCCATAACAACACAGCGCATTTATAACTGTTTACTTAGTTTACAAATCTATGAAAAACATCCCAAACTGTCTGAACAGTTTCTGGCAAAAATAAATTATGTAAATTCGAGTGAAACTGTCCGACCCTTTTTACTGTAAGGTTTTACATATTTAGAAAAAAAAATCATGGCATACATTCGCAACCCTCTTTGGATAAAGATCAAACTTATGGTTTTGTTGTAAGTTGTAAAAGTTCTTATATAATCCCTAATCCAATTCAATACGCTTGTATAATTATATTGTCATAATGTTGTGGTTAATCAACAATTCCTGACTTAGTGTGTTGAAATATAGGATGCTTTTCTAACTCCTCCAAATTATTCAGAGCGTTACTCATAACGACAACATGTTCCTTAAAATTTACTCAAAGCCGGAATGAGTTATTAAGGACGAAATTTTGTAAACTTCACCGTTCGTTTAATTTTTATATTTGATTTAATTTTGGGGGTTCGAAACTACAGTATAAAAGTCTGTTTGGACGATTAGGAATATTACATTTTCTGATACCATGATTGCGGCGACATGCCTCTGGCCAAACATTAACGAACTACGACGTAATACCAAGAAAATTTGTATTCCGTTCATATCTGCTTTAAATCGATTGAATTAAACCGTCGAGATTGCAAATGGAACATTACAATAGCACATACTGCACAAATTTGTCGAAGTCTAAGCAACAGTAAAAAGTTTGTTCGATATCTATGAACAAAGCAATCACGTTTCGCAGGGAGTTCTGATTTCTATAGGTGATATTCCCAGGTCCTGTAAAAAGGCCATTGATTACAACAAGGCTAACAGCTCTGAATTTTGAGCCAGAAATAAATATTAATTCAAGTGATTGCAGTTTTATGCGACTAGACAATATATATGGATCTTGTCGAAAATAATCTCGGTCGGGTTATATTATATTATAAAAACTCATCAGTTCAAGTAAAAAATGGAACTTCGATGCAGAATAATCTCACAAAGGTTGTAGTTTCTGCATTCTATTCTTCATAACAACTTTAATTTTCTACTTTTCTAACCCAGTTCTGAATTTTGAAAAATAAAACTTGACATGTATTTATGATAATTAATAATAGGTAATTCCGCACTTCGTTTTTGATAAAATAAAATTTAATTTAACATATGTTTTTACCATATTTATTCAAAGCATATTTTATCTATCTATGCGTTGTATTTCAATTATTAGATGATTTAAAAGTAGGCCAACTACTTTGAACCACGATCAGTTACTTTAAATTAGACAGTATGACATTGCATTAATTAATAATTAAGTGTGATATTCAAAACACTGATTAATTTAACAGTGACTAGGGCCATTTACTTTGAACTCCGATTAGTCACTGGTAAATTCATTCAGTGTTTTGAATTGTCACACACTGACATATTCAAAACAATGATTATTTTAACAATGACTACGGTCAGTATTTCGAACTCTGATTAGTCACTGCTAAATTAATCAGTGTTTTGAATGTCACATATATGTTAATATCATGCTGACATTGACACATTCAAAACTCTGATTAACTTAACGAGCCATTAAAGTCACTAGTCAGTGTTTTAAATATCCTACATCTATTCATATCATAATACCATTGACACATTTAAAACTCTGATTAATTTAACGAGCCGTTAAAGACTAATCGAAGTTCAAAGGAGTGGCCCTAAAAGTGCCTCCTTATTCATATTAAAACAGCCCATTCGTTGATAGTCGACCAACATGCTACCAGATGCCATGAATCAATCAATGATGTGAGAAAGCTAAATAGGTTAAAACATATAGTTCATTGCAAAACCATTCATCACTGATCAATGAGCATGAAACGCATATCTAAATTCACAGTTAGTGCAATCAGGAAAAACTAGCAAGGTCAAATAACACAATTATCAATTCAACTATACCAGAAAGATTGACCCTGACTTTAATTTAAAGAATTACATTTATTTGATATTGTGCTAATTATAGCAATTCCTGCTTTTTCAATATTTAAACATTAGTTTTCAGATAAAAAAAAACTTACACGTAATTTTTATTTAACGTGTTTACAATAATGCATTCTTCTCTTTAAATTTAGCAAATACTAAAATATAAAATAGTACATTATCAATCATTAAAATCCATTAAAAATCCACGCGCAAATACAGAAACTGCTTCGAAATTATTCCAGAGATAAATTTTACAACACCTATCTACTTATGAAATGATAAATATTTGTAAATTACTTGCCACAGCATATTTTGATATATGTCTTATAATTATATTACTTAAATATTATAAAATTCATGTAAAATAAATAACCAGCTCGTTTTGAAAATATCTAATTGCATCGTTTTCATTAATTTAAAGTCTCATTTATAAATGCTATATATTTTACAAAATGTAATAAAAAATAATGTAATATTTATATTACTAGGTAGGGACTGTTCTTTTACAGAAGACTGTTGAATCAACAGGAAAGTTTTTGTTTGATATTTACTATTCAAAAGGCCATCTCAATATAAGATCTTCGCATTTATCAAAGAAGGAAAAGATATATAATTACGAGGCCCTACCATTTTTACAAAGTGTCTGAAAACTAATCTGAATATTATTATTTGAATGGGCATAACCACAAGAATGATTCAAATGAACATAGCACTCCCACTGTAATTAATAATAACAATGATGATTGATTCCCGTTGAAATATAAAATAAACTGCAACTCAATTATAGCTAATTTAATGTGAAAGCTCTATTTCTAACTATAACTTCTCCTCCCAATAACATATAACGTATGAACGAGAAAACTCAGAAAACATTATTAATCCTTACCTTAGCTACAGAAATGTCAGCTACAACTGTATACTCGCTGAATGTAGATGTTCCCATAAAGTGGTATAGGGTCTGACCTTTGCAAGTAAATCTTGAAGTGCCATCAGGCATCACTCCCTGTCCTTGAGTTACTCGGATCTTTTGGCAAAGGTTTGTCTTGGGAGATTTGCAGAATTTACATTCCTTACATTGCGGTACATAAAGCGGAATGACATGATCACCTTAATAGAAGAAAAATGTACATTGTAAAATATAAAGGGTAACTCTGAAAGGGTAAGTAATTTATTATTATTTGCGTTAAAACATTTAAATCAGCACTAATATTGCATATCAGCATCTGATGTTTGATATTCTAATTTTATTGAACAAACATCGGCATACTATCGTATATTTTGTTTAAATTAAATGTGATATTGAGATACATTATTTCAAATTTCTTAGTCTGTAGATTGGAAGCAAGCTTTAATTACACATGCACTTTGAACCTAGAAGATAACTTAGGATGCATTTACTTAACACCTATTTTTGAACAACCTTTCTAAAAAATAAAACCCTGTCCCGTCCTTTCCAATACAATTGGGTAGCATATAAATATTCTATTAAAATAAAAAGTATACTTTTTCGGTTTCTGCAGTGAAAAATTAAACCTTTATGCTTACTATAAAGCCGATCTAATCATGTAATATGTAAATGTGTCTTTTTCTGCTTTCATCTTTCATACTTCGCTGATTCCAAAGAATTCATTATTAATTTATTTCTCAATTTTGAGATGCAACAAACTTTCCTCTAATAAACTATTAAAATAGAAAACATAACTAAGGTTATTAAATGCACATCCAAATAACTGTAAAAATATTTTTCAATTATTTAATTTATCCCTGAGAACGTATACAAAATTTGGTCAACATATCAACTGTTTTTTAGTAAACCGTAAATCAATAATATTATACATCTTTAAACAAACTCTAATTGTCACAAAACTTTATAAAACGGATAATATTAACGCTTTTTTAAAATTAATAATTTCAAACTAACATTTTATTACTTGTTCTTATTAATTATTAATAAAAACAGGTTTAAATGAATAACTAGAAATTCGTGACAATGTGGAATTATAAGTGACGTAATCAATGCATCGCTACAAATCACACCGCAATGGAAATAGTTTAAAGTACTATTCACTCCCAGTGAGAGTTCTTGGAATTTCA
>JAEQML010074506.1:0-14331 GCA_016904865.1 Pissodes strobi | reverse complement strand
TAGTTATTTATATTATAAGTGTGGTATAAGCGTTACTACGAGTTATAAATATTTTCACAAGAGTTGCCCAAAATGGTATAGCTAAAGTTCTTTGACCCGAAACTCACTAACTATGCTCCTGATATCTACCGTTTTTTACCTGTAACTTTCCCATTGACTCCTTTTTATGTTTAACTATAGTTATTCCTCAATACCTTGAGAATAACATAGTGAAAGTAATATTTAAAAAAAAAAATTAAAGTATCCCATTTTGCCCACCTGGTCGGGTAAAATGGGATAGTGTTTGAATATGATGAAAAAGTTAGTGTGTAAAGTAAATTATATTTATTGAACTTAAAAACAGATCAAATTATGCGTCTTATATTAGTAATAAAAATAAATGAACATATGAACATTTGAATCCCGACAAAAATCACACGAGCGAGTATGTCTCATCATCAGTCTCAACTCCGGCGCAAGCTTCGTGAGCCCAACGTCGACAGTCCTGGCACATAACCCAAACTTCTTCAGTCTTTATTTAGAGTATAGGTTTGTACAATAAATGCAACTTTTCTCAATCTCCTCCTCTTTTTCTGAATTGCTGTCTCTTTTCTTTCTCTCTTTCTTTTCTTTTCTTTTCTTTGGTTAGTAACACATTTATTATTTTTATTTTTTCCCTTGTTATTCCCTACTCTCTGATTTTCTTCCAAATTTAATTTGGGCTTCTTAATGGGCTTCTTTTCCATAGATGTTTGGAGTTCTTTTTTATAAGGTGTTGAAGTTAGCACTGCCGTTTTTCCCCTTCTTTTATCATTAGCATTAATTTTCTTTTCTGCGTGAGGAAGTGGAACTATTTGTTCAAGTGTTACTTGAAATTTCGTGATAGTGTACGAACAGGAGGGGGTAGCCTTTTCATAGAATTTACTGCAGGAAACAGGATGAGGGGTTCTTTACGAAGTTTCCTTACCGGCAAGCGGCTGACGCGATTTTTGTGGTATTAAAGGATTTGGAGACGGTGTTCTTGGAGAATTACCAATATTTTCTGCATCATGCCTTGTTTCTTCTTCACCCGCAACTTGATTTTGTGATATTAGTGATGATGTACGTGGTGGAGGGAGCCTACTATTTTTTTCGACCGGACCAACTGCAAGATTGTTTACTGAAGGAGCTCTCATATATGCGCTTTCGAATAGCTTGCCGATTTGGGATATTGTAACTGGTCGACCTGGATGTTGCTGCATCCATTTTTCAACCTGTGATGTGTAATATGAGCCTACTGGTGAAATGAAACTGATGTCTAGTGGTTGTAAGCGATGTGTTGTATGCGGTGGAAATCATAACATTATAACACAGCTATCTCTAACCTAAAGTAGTATGTCCATCTAACAGTAAGAGGACGCGTTCAGCTAAAGATATACACCAAACTTGCCCTTTCCCACCCAGCGATAAACATTTTGATCTTTTCATTGGCACTGTCATTATACCCGTCTCATCGACGCGACGTGGTAAATCTGTTCGGGTTGTATTTTATATTTTCCAAGCACGTCAGAGAGCAACGAAAAATAGCAAGTCTATTAAAGCCCATAGCTCTAGCAAGCGATGTCGGCTCATGGGTGCGAAGTTTAACATTTGGAGGTCTCTCTAGAAATTTGTTTAACCAAGTTTTACCGGCCATTTCTTGTCTTGGTTAAATTGATGAGCTCAGCCATTGCGTTCAGCTAACTGAAAATCCAAACTTTGAAGGGATAGTATCCCGTTTTATTCGACCGCTAGGTATCCCATTTTACACGGCTGGACATGTCCAAAGGTTTTTCTAAATTCTCACAACAAAAAAAAGGTGTGATATGCACTAATATCTCAAGATACAGACAAATATATTCAGAATGATAAAAACTACTCATCGTCATTTAATTTTCTTCTTTAATCCAATAAATTCTTAACGATACATTGACAAAACAAAATAACCTAACCTAGCGAGAAAATCAGATTGCTGTCATCAATGAGGATATGAACGCTATGATGGAATGGGTTGAGGAAAACAATGTCCAGTTTAACGCAAGAAAGTCTCAATCAGCTGTCTTCTCAAAAAAACAAACACCGCAGGACCTGATTTAACAATGACAGGACAAACACTGACCTTGGCCTCATCCATAAGCTTGCTGGGCGTTGATATGGAAAACAACATGTCTTGGCGTAATCGCGTCACCAAAATCGCCAAGGCAGCAGCACAAAAGATAGGAGCACTCTATAGAGTTGTAGCTCATCAGCTCTTACTGCCCTATAAGGCCCAGATAAGACCATCTCTGGAATACTGTTCCCATGTGTGGAGCTCGGCACCCAAACACTTGCTTAAGATATTGGACTCCGTACAGAGGAGAGCAGTCCGTCTTGTGGATGACTCAGAGTTGACTAAACGTCGATAGCCTTGAAAATCGAAGAAAAGTGGCGGACCTATCCCTTTACTATCGATACTACTACGGAAGGTGTTCAAACGCGCTGGCACTAATGTTTCCGCCAGAGTTGTGCCAAACAGAAACACCCGTCAGACATAAGCTGCTCAACAACATACGATTCAGTTGCGAACACCTAGTTTTTCTTTAGCATAGTGTGCGAGCTGGTTTGTTGTATAAGGAGGTGAGATTTTGGACACTATCACATAATGTCAGTCTTCTTTTATGGAGGATATGTGAGGTGTGGGAACAATGACTTTAGGAGAAGTAATAACCACTATGTTATGGTTATCTGTATGGTCGGTCTGAGCCAAAATCGACTTTTTTACTGTTGGTGGTTTACTCCTAATAATTAGCAGCCAACTTTTCTGCAGCGAGTGTCATTTGATTTACACTTTTTCGCATATCGCCCATTTCCTTCAACAGCTCTTCCTTTGATGAGTCGTGAATAACAGACTTATCATGATCGTCCATAATTATAGATGACAGATTGAATACATCTTGCTTCATATCCTTGATCGAATGGAATAAAGTTGCTTGTCTATTATCAGAGAATCTGGTATGGAGGCTATGAATGTCATCTATTTTTTGTATAAAGTTTTCCGTTTGGAGTCATGGTCACTCAAAGTGTCGTAAATTTCGGAAATGATTGGAAGAAGGTTATTGTTCTTCTTTAGACAGAGCTTCGACAATTTCCAGAGAGTTCTGCGATCCTTGTAGCTGTGATACTTTGTCGTGAAGATATTTTAATGTAGGAGAGTCACAAATACTGCAGAAAAATCTAATATTGTGGTACTCTTGTTGGTAGATCACCTTTGTTGTTGTCTTATTCAGTCCAGTACAGGTCATGCAAAAATTCCGGCGACACTTCCCACTATAGCGAAGTTTATATTTATCCTTTTCTGCGACGACTCTCTGGCAGGAATCACACTTAAACTCAGCCATTTCTATATTAGTGTTTAATGATTTTAGATAAAAGTCAATGGCAGCTGAACAAAGTAAAGTCAAGTGTGTCTGAACAGGAACCAATAACACAACTCAAACTATAAATTAACCAGGTAGCACACGCACAGCGAAGGTTGAATAATTTTAAATAAAGGTCAATAGCAGCTAAACAAGGTCAAGTTTAGTCAAGCAGGAAAGCGTAAACTAGCACGTCGACACGATATCGGAACAAAACAGAATATCAAAACAAATCAAAACAAACATTCAATAGCGGCTGAGCCAGCGAACGGAAACACGACCGTCTCGTACGACTGTTACTTCGATACTGTGTGTTACAGTGTTACCTTTCCTATAAAAAAGGTTTGTTACCTGTTAGTGTCTATATTGGATGGTTAAAATTATCTACAATTTAACTAGGGATCTTCTATGGACAGAATTTCCTCCCTTAGGCCTGAACGTCTGTCAGCGCCTTTTCCATGCCCACCTAGAGATTTTCCGGTTCCATTTCGCCGGATAGAGGCCTTTTGTCGAGGTGATATTACCACATGGATGGAAAGTAGCTTAGCAGGAAATGCCGGTGGATTCCACGTCTGCCAGATACAAGGAGGCTCTAAACTTTTTATTTAAATGTGATTTCACACTTACCGTCAAGGACTTTAAGTCAATAATGACCACCTTATCGTCGCAATTATTATTCTTTTACTGTAACATAATTAATTGAAATTTATTTTCTTCCTTATCTTATCTATCCAACGGCTTTTAAAGTGAGTATTTAAATACTCTATTATTCGAATAGCGCTAGGGGTAGGGGCACCATCTTGCTGAAAGTGTATGTTTATTACGTAGTTTAAAGGAATATCATCAATGTTTGATCGGAGTACATCCAGATATCTTATTGCATTTAAATTTTCTTCAAAATGGCAATGCACATCTTTATTTTCTAACAAAAAAATAATTCTTATATTTACTCCAAATCGACCTTGTTGGCGAACAGGTCATGGAATGTGGAGATTAGTTGTTTTCCAATGTCTTTGATTATAACGGTTAAAAACGCAACATTAACATTTGCATCATTGCATCATCATTAGGATTTCAAAATTATTACTTGAATGTAGCAGTTTGATATGGTATTATTGGATAATAGCATGACCTAGGTGCTAGATGGTATTATTGCATAATAGCATGACCTAGATGCCTTGTGATTGCGGTTTCTTTGTACACGCATAAATGATTATAAAACATGCTATGCAGGTAGCATAGGTATGACTCAAATGGTGTATTGAGATTTGAGGATACTGGCAGACAAGTGCCGTTTAGTCCTTATATGAGAATAAGTCTAGAGAATATTTGCAGACTAGTGCAGAGTAATCCTTATATTAGAATAAGGCTAGAGTATAGCAACCCAGTGTTATACTCTGATAGATAATTAAGGACCATGGATAAGACCAATGGGAACGTCAGTACTGCTATGGTACCGCGTTTGCGAGGTTGAGAGAATGTAAACGTATGTGAATGTAAACGTTTGAGATTCGAGACGAGACTCGATTAATATTGAGAACCCCATGGACAAAGCCTAATGGAGAACGCTAGCACAGCGATGGTACTGCGTTTACTTTAGAGAGAGTGAATGTAAACGTGTGTGTTTACTTACTTGGGTTACGAGACAAGACTCGATTACTTGTGGTGCGAGATAAGACCCGATTGTAGAATTCCTATGGACAAAACCAATGGTACGATAGGGACGCCAGTATACAGCGTCATACTTGAGAGAATAATGGCAGTCAGGATGCCGATAAATACCTTTTTGTAGGGTTGAGCCGACGATAATTATGGCTGGATACCACTATGGCACTTGAGTAAAAAACTAGAGAGATTATCAGGTCTCAAAACGTGAAAACTGGCCCGACATGGCGGCTTGGTGCCATGTCGGCGGGACCAGCGCCTTAGAGCGACTTACATGGTTGAGAGTCGAGATGCTACTTCATACTGAATTCTAGAACGTGATAATTAGATCAATTTGAAGAAGTTGTTAACGCCCCTTGTCACCGCCTCTTCTGGCGGGATAATCTACATCGCTTCGGAATTAGAGAGGGCAATAATGTAAATATAGAGATATTGTATAAAAATTTAGCATGACCGGTTGTCTAAATTAATATTATGAATTTTAACACAAATCCGGTTGAAATCTGCTGGCTAGTTTTTATGAAATTCGATTATTAAAGATCGGAATTTTAGTTACTCCCTAGAAAATCCTAAAACTTCCTAGCTATAATGCTAGGAAGTTTTAGGTTGGGTAAAGTGGCTATCCTGTAGGGGCGCTGTGATTGGTCGACTCGGCGTGGGATACGAGGGCGGGTTCAGATAAGTAAACGTTGACGAGGACGCTTTATTTTTGGCTACCCAGACTGCCTGCTGAAGTGGATAAACGTTGTAACCAAGAGATAGCGTTAGTAGTATGCCATGGATTTTAATGTTTCTTTGGAATGCGAGCAGTGGCATGGAATGTAAAAATTGTATAAAATTAAATCGTCAGATTTGAAAGCGAGTTCAAAATGGTTTTTGAACATAAACTACACAAAAAAATTAAACCCTGGGTATCAAACTCAGAGGAAAATGAAAGGAAATGTGAGAACAACCTAAAAAAATATATGAAATAATAGCTGAATACAATAAGCAATATAAAAAAAAAACAGGAAAAGAACCATATCAACTTATTCGTAGAAGATCAGCCCAATTGCACTTTAAAATAAAAATAAACAAATATTTTTCCAAAGTCGGTATTGGCATGCTTAACAAAATACCCAACTCATAGGATATGCTTCAAAGAGAAAATCAAATAAAAAATAAACAAAATCTGAATAAATCTATGTTTTTGAGACCAAAACATGACAATGACATAATAAAACACATAAATTACCTACAAAATAACAGTTCGCCAGGACACGATGGTGTATCGGCGAAACTAATAAAGATTTAATTTCTAGGACTGAAATCGTTCCTAAAGCATTTAAAATATCTATAATCACACCAATCTTATATTAAATCTGGAGATAAAGGCCAAATAAGTAATTACAGACCAATAGTAACCACTAACCCAAACTAACTCAAACTGACTAACTTTTTAGATGAAAATACACTTTTGTCTGAAAACCAGATCGGTTTTTTTTCAGGGTACAAATGACGCCATCCAACATAAGAAATATGAATTGGACACTGGCAAGAAATGCTTGGCTATATTCTTGGATCTTGCGAAGGCCTTCGGTATGATGCTCTGCGGATATCTTCTTGATGTCCTTGAGAAGGGTGGAGTGAAGGGTTCCGTGTTAGAGGTCTTTAGGAACTATATCATAGACAGACAACAGCACGTCAAAATAAATGGCATTTTAAGTGACTCCTCTTCGATATAAATGGGAACGGTCCTGGGGCCCCTGTTATTTAAAGTATATATATAAATTCAATCTCAAACTAGAAGTAAATGGAGAGATCGCCGATGACACGGTAGTTATATTTGATGGAAACTCATGGGAGGAGACAAGGCAACGAACGCAAAATGGAATCAAGATTATTAAGAAATGGCTTGATGCAAATAAATGTGCAGAAAACTAACTATATCGCATTTTCAAAGACTGCAACTAATCGGCCACTATTTTCCAACATAAAAATTGAAAATCTACCAGCTCCTATTAATGAAGTTTTAAGTACAAAATATCTGGGAATAATAATTATATTTGATATCAACTTAAAATGGGATTTGCACGTTGCACATTTAACAAAAAAATTAAAGTTTCTTGTCTATAAGTTTTACACACCTAGAAATATATTAAACAGAAATATTTTAACTATGTTAGGGTTTGGAACCTTCGGCAACATGCAGTAAAATAGAGTTTTTACTACCAAACCGAAACAGAATTTTTGCACTCGACGCGCGTTTCGTTAACCATGTTAGCATTATCAGGAGATAACTAAAACTTATCCATAGAAGAGTTTTAATCATCTCCTGATGATGCTAACATGGTTAGCGATACGCGCGTCGAGTGCAAAAATTTTGTTTCGGTATTGTGGATAAAACTCTGTTTTAGAAATATGCGAAGTTTGGTGGAGTCAATATTGAGATATGGATGTATGAGGTAGTATGTATTATAACACTTTAAATCACCTCCAGAAAATTCAAAATGAATTATTAAAAATAATAAAAAAAAAACATATTTGTATGCCAGCCGGCGGATTTACAGCGGAGTCTTGGGGAATATGACAACTTTGTTCTACATTGCGGTCTGCTGTTTCGTTCATATAATCATGGAAAGATTAGATATGAAATTCAACATATCCATAATACGAGAATAAATATAGATAGACAACTAAATTATTATTCCCGTATGCTTTAGTGGGTTTGGGAAAAGATAAATCAAAACATTTGGGTCCTAAATAATATAATTTATTACCTAAAAAAATCCGAAGTACTGAAACTAAAAAAATTGTCAAAATTGTTAAGCATTTCATAGTAGATAATTATGAGCGATTTGTCTCAGTTTTGGCTTAATATATTGCGTATTGGGTGTAGAGAATTCTTCTTATTGTTGTTTTTTCCTCTCTTTTTTTCTCTTTTCAAATTATGTGAATAAGTTTAAATTAATATTAGTAAATTTAGAAATGTATACTAGTAGAAATATATACACTCTTCTTCTATCCATACGGATGCTAGGCATCTAGTGGAATACAGTTATAATTACTAAGCAACATTTATAAAATTATCGAATATTGTAAATTCTGAATATACTGAATAAAGTTATATGTTATAAGAGTGTGGAAAATGGGACATCCTGTCCCAGAAAATGGGACGAGATTGGGGAATGTGTTGTTCATTTTAAATTACAACTAGAATATTGGTATAAAATATTTTGATATAGAGGGTGTTTCATTTAGAGCTATGAAGTTGGTATTTTTACCGTAGTATGCGAATGTGGCAAAAAGGTGAAACTATTTAATTCTAAATCGTCCCATGCAGTATTATAAGCTTACCAAGTTATTGAGTAATGTAATTCGTTGAGTTATAAATAATTTCTTTGAAGCAGGAGCATTAGGTTCATTTCTGATTTGCCTCACAATGTAAAAAATTCACACTAATAGGTATAGTACCATTTATTTCATCGTTATTTTAAGTCAGACTATCTACGTTATTAACCAACCTTTTTATCCCGATACATTTATTTTATCCAATATAATCTTATTTATTAGTACAATTAATGAAAAACGATTTGAAAGCTCGAATAAAACTTGGGCTAATTTGCTTTAATTGGAATATTTCTTACAGGATTAATTTTCGCTGTGCCTGTGCCTGAGAGATATGCCCTTAATCCTCAATCGATAGACAAAATAATCGCAGAGGCATTAACAAAAGCTGATAAAGCGGAAATACGAGGTAAAGAAGTTACTCCATTTCTATTGTCTGAAATTGCGACGATTTCATCTGGAGATTCGTTGGAAACTAGTATCCTTTTTGAGCTATAATTTATCTGATTATTTATTAGCATTAAGTAGTTTTAATTGACGCCAAATAATATCTTTTATACTGGTTGAAATTCCGATAAATATATAAATAACTGGATGGAATGCTAAAATAGATTTTTTTCTCGCAGAGTGGACGAAAAATGGTCAAGAATACCTCGAATTTGCCAACGAAACTATTACATTGTTGATATCATTTATATCATATTTAGGCAAATTAGGTTTCTCATAATAACTGTAATCAAATATAAAGGAGAAATCGCCTCGAAGTTGAAATATATATTACCATGCGTGTAAATTAAATGCCGCGTCCATATTTGAGAAGATAGTTTGGGTTAGTTTGTTTTTGAAAAGAGGCACATGCATCTTATTTTTTTACTTTATGATTTGAGTAGCATTTAGTTTTTTATTGTTTATATTTAAACCAATTAGTTAACTTGCATTCCCAATATTCCTATGAAGTTTAAAAAATAATCAAACTGTTAATTTGTATTGTTGAAATAACATTTATTAACATTTCTTTCTTAACTAATGTCTAGATGTTGCATTAATAAAAAATAATGCAAAAGTAGCAGCTGAAATAGCGATTTACTTATCGCAACTAGAAAAAGGTGCTGCAATAAATGAAGATCTGCGTGGAGAGCCGAAGATTTCCTCAGACTATCGTCCTGTAAGTAATAGCTAAATAAAAATGTTCATAAATAAATCTTTCCATAAAAAATATATTTTTTTTTCATAAAAAGCGTTCATCTACTTTATTTCCCTCTTTTTTATGGGCTTATAAAACCGGGGCTTACATTTCGGCATAAAAATACTGGAAAGGTGAAATATCTTTAACAACCATTCGCAGAGTTTCCCTGACGTGAGCTCTATGTGTGACGACTTTATTTTGGTTCGATAAACATAGATATAGAGAATATATACGGAATACGAAAAATATATAACTTTTTGGTTCGTGTTCCGGAATCTGTAAATGAACTTGCATTTACCTTAAAACCAATTTGTTTTTAATGATTTATTTAAATAAATCAATCTGATAAAACGATGCTCCACTAAATATGTAAGACTTACTTTTACTTTATTTCTAAACTCTGGATACTAACCCTAATCTAGGTTAAAATTAAGTGAAGTGTTGGAAGATAAAATAAAACTTCTGTCTATTCAAAACACTAAATTACGTCGAAAACTTCAAGGTACAACAAAAAGGGAACCGGTAAGAAGCACTACCAGGATTGCACCAAATGCTCCAACTAGGCGCAATGTGCTTATTTTAGGGGATCTTTTACTAAAAAAACTGTACAAACATTTTAAGAGATGCATTGGAATGCCATTATGTTTTACTTGCAGTTTTAAAGCCAAATGTCACGCTGGATTCCATAGTTTGTGATTCAGAGAATATGTGCTCTAAGTACACCAAATCTGACTACTTGGTAATTCAGGGGGGATTGCTAAATGCCTTCAAAGGGCAACAATTTCAAATAACTACTCTAGAAAAACTGCTCTTACTTTCGAAAATGACAAATTTATTCATAGATACTACGCCACAATGGAAACAAAGAATTGTTCGCAATAAATTCATTAGAGACATTATTTAGAAATTGGGAAGTATTCTTTGTGAGATAGATAAGGAAAGCACTGTCCAGTTCATAGATATTGATTACGAAATTGGATATGATGATATTTCTTTTAGTGCGCGTCTACAAATGAAATACTCCGGTAAGGTTATTGTCTTTGGTTGCACTCATGAAACAGCTCAGTATGTTGGTCAAAGGTGAACCTTTCGATAAACAAACCAGGTATCTTTCTAAAGGTAACCTAACATATATAATTCCGGTGGATACAGTGAGCATTCAGTCATTTGAATCTTCAGGTTCTTCTCAAAATATTGATTCTCCGCTGTGTACTGTAGTCAGTGTGGACTCTCGGCGGCCGGCGGCGTCGCGTCGTAGATAACTACGACGGAGACGGTGGCAGCAGCGCCTCCCGCGGTTCACGTTTTTGCATAAGATCGATTTTACTATTGCGTTACTACTATTTTCTTTGGTAAAACCCTAAAGAAATGTATTATTAGTTATTAAGCATAGGTGCAAGAAGCTGCAAAGCTAGTCACTTATTGCAATACAATTTTAATAATGAAGAATCAGCCGTTTTGGATAATAGGTGACGCTACTTCCTGTAATATAAATCCATAAGTGCTTGCCAATCCCAACAATTACTAATAAGTAAAATTCCAATTTTCGTTCTCGCTTAAGCTCTTTATTTCTGTCACGTATCCTCTGACCCGAAAATCACAACCGCAGAGAAGCGCCAACATAAATCCCGCCCAGAAATTTGGAGTGGGAGGTAAACCGGCCAACTGTCATCTCCACGTGCTTGTTAGTTTGTTTAGTACGAGACTTTTTTAGTACAGTCGTCGACGACAAAATTTTTGGGTGAACGCCAGTTTCCTTTGGTTTGTTTGTGTGTTAATTATTATTGAAGTGACTTCTTTAGTGAGAGTAGTCAGAAAAAATTAAACGCTTTTCAAAGTGAAACGCCTCTTTAATTAAGCAAGGCTGAAATTTTCAGGACATTTAGCCGGGGTAAAATGAGGATCCCGGATAAAAACTGGCCCCCGAACAACGCCCCCCCCCTCCCCCTCCCGTTCGCCCCGGGAGAGGGAAGAAAAAACTAAAATAATTAATTTCAGAAGAACGAGAAGGGTTACTGGGTTGAAATTTTTATGGTAGGTGCGCCTCATGGGGGGCCACCTTTGAACATATGAGGGGACTGGGGCTCTAATTTAAGGGGGATTCTGGGGAAAAAAGGTTTTTTGGCGATATCTCTGCAACGGAGCCTCGAACGGAAAATCTGACAAGCGATGACCCCGTCTCACAGGGTTATCAGTGGGGGGTGGGAATTATGCCCCCACCTCCCCGGATACCCAAAATTTTTCGGAAAAATGGAATAAAATTTAAAAAAACGTAAAAAATTGTTCGGAAAGTTAATACAACTATTATAAAACGAAATAAGAAAAAACAATAATATTAAAAAAAGGTTAGACAATCGCTTTCGGCAAAGAAAGAATCGTTTTCAGCAAAGAAAAAGCGAAGGAGTTCAGCTACAAGGTCGGAGATAGCAAAAACGGGAATCAAAAAATTCTTTGTGGAAATATTTTTTTTTAAAATGGGGAAAAGACTGAAAAAAACGTAATAAAAATATTGGGAAAGTTAATAAGATTATTATAAAAGGAAAGAAAATAAAAATAACAATAAAAAAAAACGTAAAAGATTGTTCGAAAAGTTAATAAAAGTATAATAAAACTAAATAAGAAAAAAAAGGAAAAAAACTGTTCGGGCAGTTAATAAAAGTATTATAAAACTAATTAAAAAAAAAGCTAATAAGAAAAAGAAAGAGAAACGCGGTTTTCGGCGAAAAAGGTTGAAAAGAAAAACAAAAAAAAATTGACAAAAAAAGCTTAAAGAAGATAAAAACCGAATTCCCGATATCTCTTTCAGAAGTTTTACTTCAGTTGTGTGCTTATAAAGGTGAGACACATAATTTTTTTGTTAAATATTTTTTTCTATTCTTATAGTAAACACTTTCTTACGTACAGTTTACTTAATAAGTAAAACAAATCTTACACACAAGTATGCGTAAAGAATATTAACGCACAGTCATACGTTATAATGCATCGTGTGTCAATCAAATTAGGTTTTAAAAAGCTCAAATCGCGAGATTTCTCGGCATTGCGTTACCTGTGCTTTGATTTTTGGGCAATTTTTATTGTTTGTATTGTTTTGGTGACAGCAACATTATTTGAGAGTTGACGTTAAAATCGGTAATTAGAATTAGTATTAGTTGATAGTGATCTTTAGTGGCATTTTAAAAATAGTCTTAGAAAAAGTATAGTACACTACTTGAATGGAAATTTGCTTATTACAAATTCGTTCAATTACAGCCCACGCTCGCTGCGCTCGGTCGTGCAGTAATCTGTTTTTAATAAGCTACTTACCATTCTCGTTATGTAATATACTATTGTGAACTGTGTTTATCTTCGAAGATTAGATATGGTTAGTTTGGATTAGTCGTCCAAATCAACTTTCGGTTAGATTCACTAAGTCTCAATTTATTTTAGTCATTTGAACCAGTTCCGATACGTTAAAATCAATTTTTATAGATTTGTTTACTTTGGGTTAGTATTTCAATCAACATTCGGTTAGTTTTACTTATCCTCAACTTATTTTAATCATTTGAAGCGGTTCCCATACGTTATAATCAATTTTAATAGATTTGGTTAGTTTGGGCTAGTTGTCTAATCAACTTCGGGTTAGTTTCACTTAGTCTCAATTTATTCTACTTATTTGAGCCGGTTCCGATACGCTATAAACAATTTTAGCAAATTTGGTTAGTTTGGGTTAGTCGTCGATTCAACTTTCGGTTACTTTCACTTATTCTCAACTTATTTTAATCATTTGAAGTGGTTATAATCAATTTTAATAGATTTGGTTAGTTTGGGTTAGTCGTCAAATCAACTTTATGTTAGTTTCACTTAGTCTCAACTTATTTTACTTATTTGAGCCGGTTTCGATACGCTATAAACAATTTTAATAGATTTGGTTGGTTTGGGTTAGTCGTCCAATTAACGATACGAAAATTTCGTAACGCGAGACGAAAACATAAACCATTAGATAATTAATATTCATAATACATTTCTAATCCAGTAAATAATAAACATGTAATTAATTACATGTTTTATCGGTGTATAGCATTTCTTTTCCTTTCATTACATTTCTCTCAGTGCATTAAACCGATCATCTGTCACATATGACAAATTGAACTTGGCTCTCCAACTTCAAAGGTGCCGACGGGCTTTGTCGCTTCTCTACGGTTGTTATTCTCGACTCTGATACCGCTTTTTAGCGTAATACTTTTAATTACATTCAGTTCAGTACAGCTCAGAACTTACCTAAACATTTCCTGTATCAAATTATTGAGGTTCTGGTAATCATCATCTGAATCATAATAGTGTTTTCTTTAGTCCTCTATCCAATTTTCTCTATTTATTCTTGGATATAACGTAGGTACATCATGCTCTTCTTTCTCTAATTCAGTTTGGTTTTATGTACCTTAAGTTTTTCCTCCTGCAACTTTTCTCTTAATCATTTTTACTTTAGTTTGTGCAACCATTTTGACATTGACACTTACGCCTTTCAACATTTTGACGATCCGAAGAAGTTAGCACGAAAGACAACTTGTTCTTTAAGGAGTTTTTGGCAAAAAAAAAAACTTATCAATAGACGTGGTTATTTTTCACAGGTTGCAATCTCTTCTACACGGTGCTGTTCTGGGACATTCGTAAAAAAATCATTTCTTGGAATGAAGACTCATCCGATGCCTAACCGGAAGCAAGTGTTTGTTATCGAAAGTAATTGCACAAGTGCACCAAAATTACCGATAATTTTGCATGACA
>MU195891.1:4108-14331 GCA_016904865.1 Pissodes strobi | reverse complement strand
GGTGTCCAGTTTAAGATTTGTTTAGGTAATCTGTCCTCATTCATCCTCTGAACTTGTCCATACCATTTGAGTTGTGCAACTTGAATGTCCTCTACTACTGTATGTTTGACCCCCATAATTTCTTGAATCCTTTCATTTCTGATTCTTTCCAATCTTGACTTTCCAGCAGCGCGTCTCCAGAAGTCCATTTCGGTTGCCCTTAACGCATTTTCTGAGCGTTGTTTCAGTTGCCATACCTCACTGCCGTATGTGACAATGCCAGTGATGTAAAATTACCGTAATTTATATTTTTGGTTATTTACGGTGGTAATTTACGAGTGTTAATTACCAAAATTAATTACCGCGGTAATAAATTTGTGTCGTAAATTACTATGGTAAATAACCGTAATATATTTTTGACAAATAACAATAAATTGCCGTAATTTACCGTAAACTACTAACGATCTCCATTCGTAAATTAATGTAAATTGTGTGTATTACTGTCTTTTGGAAATGTCCATTTGAAAAAAAAAACAGAGACGCAACCGGCGTGCACTAGTTTACAAATAAAAGTTGCTATTTTTTCAAAGAAGCATGTACTTGTACATGTATAAAAAATAACTTGTCATAGTCACGTAATTATCACTTGGGAATTAAATTATGGCGTGTAGGACAAAGAGTTGCTTCATTTGTTTATGAATAAAACATTGCTTTTTCCTTAAATATTATTTAATTAAAACGAAAACAACACAGAACAAAATGAATGTCAAACTTCCGTCTCCATCAACTAAATTTTAATTGTTTGTAGCGTAGGTACAATCTAAGAAAACCTTAAATTCGTACTTGTTTATATTTAGGTTAAGTGCTCTTTTAAGGAGGTACTGTGAAATTTTAGTTAGTAGAAACGGGGGATCCCCTACCTAAATATTAAAGAATTTCTTTTTTATATTTGCATATCACAATGAGCTGGAGTAAATGGGATATCTAGATCAACTATTTCAATTTCACCATCTATTCAGCACAGTCGGATTCATATTCAGACTCCCATAAAGATTGAAATGAAAACCAATAACGACTAATATAGCGATATTTTATTAGGAGGTGTACTATGCTATAAGCTATAACCAAAACATCGACTGCGACCTACAACTCGTTTTACTTTAGAGAGTGCAAATATCCTGTTAATTCTTAAGACCGGGGAAATACATATTTTAAATGATGCGAATTCACGTTATTCGCGACAGTCGACAGTAAATCCCGGTCCGGTTCCGTAAATCCCCGAACGCATACTGCTCATATTGCTGACAAACGTCGCATAGGGAAATATGATAAATTAAAACAATATACATTAAATAACGGTAAATTACGGTAAATAACGTTAATTATTTAGCACAAGAACCGGTAATTTTCTATGTTAATTACCAGTAAATTACGGTAATAAATTTTTGGTTATTTACGGTAAATTACAGTAAATTACCACGGTAATTTATCGGTAATTTACCAGTTCACATCACTGGACAATGCTTTTAATAATACTGTTGTAGATCCGATGTTTGTTGGCCTTCGATATATTTTTGTCCCACAGTACACTATTCAATAGGCTGATGGCTCTGCGTCCCTGGGTTATTCGATCCCTTATTGCTTCATCACTATTGCCGTCTACTGTAATGTACATTCCCAGATACTTATATTTGCTGGTATGCTTTATTCTTTGCTGTGTGTCTTCAAGGACTAGGTCTTGTTGTATCCCGCCTATGCACATATATTCAGTTTTGTTTAAATTAACTTCAAGACCCCATTTGGCATATTCTTCCATTAGCTTTCGGGTCATATACTCTAGGTCTTCGTAGTCCTGGGCTAAAACTACTTGGTCGTCGGCAAAACACATAGTGTATAAAGTTGTGTTATTTAGTGGGATACCCATATCTTTGCACTTCCATTTCCACGCTTTTAACGCTTGTTCCAGGTAGATTTTAAATAGCGTCGGTGAAAGACAGCATCCCTGCTTCAGGCCCTTGTCCACTCTAAACCCTTTTGAAATCGTTTTTTCTATTTTAATTTTGGTTGCGTTGTCCTTATACAGATTTTTTATGGCTTTAATTACGTTGACATTAATATTGGTCCTTTCTAGTGCTTCCCAAAGTTTGCTTTGGGGGATATTATCATAGGCCTTTTTTAGATCAACATATAGTAGGTGTACTTCCTGTTGAAATGATATTTTCTTTTCTATGGTCTGGGTGAGAGAAAAAAGATGATCCACTGTAGACCTTCCCGCTCTAAAGCCCGCCTGCTCTTCCGCTTCCATATCGCTATATTCATTTTCGATTATTTTGACGAGTATTTTTCCGTATATTCGAGCCATCGAACACTGTACTGCTATGCCTCTGTAGTTGTCGCAGTCGTCTCTGCTTCCCTTCTTGTGAATAGTCGACATATACGATGTCTTCCATTCTTCAGGCACTTCCATTCCGTTGACACAGTTTTGAAATATTTTGGTGAGATGCTTAAAGAGTTTGTCCGTCCCGTACTTAAACAATTCCGGCGGTATGTTCCCGGGTCCAGCGGATTTTCCATTTTTTAGAGACATACAGATATTTTTGGTCTCCGTAGGATTTATTCTGATTGGAGATGCTGTCATCCTTATTTCCCTATTTTGGTCTTCATTTTGAAAGTGTGGCCTATTTTCTTTAAGAAGCTTACTAAAGTAGTCGTTCCACTTTTCTAAAGTTATTGGTGATATTATGTCCCTTTTGTTGTTTTGCCTTAGCTCTTTCAGCATTCTCCAGCTCTCGGAGCTTCTAGTACCTGCTATGTAGGTATTTAATCACAATTTTAATGTAAACTACTAGAAAGTGAAATTGGCGTTCACGGCTCCAAGGGGTCATCTGATCATGGTTCAAACGTATTTTTTTTTAAGAAAAAGTAATTTTTCAACCCGGAAATGATAATTTTTCCCAAAATTCTCCGGAAATGGCTAAAAAACTGAGCAAAATGGGCTTATCTAATTAGTTTTCACGCTGACGCGCATCTTGTGTCCGTGTGCGTGTGAAGGCACGTGCACTGGCCTTTGCGCGAAGGTGTGCGTGCGGTTTGAAAGGAAATGGAAATGGGATAATTGAGTTGTTTAAAGAGAAATAAGGGCACATCAGCCCTTGAAAATATTTAATCAGTATAAATATTCATATTAAATATAGCAGTACCACTTAATATTTAAAATATATGTGGACATACATTTTCCTGAAACAGTAGTATAAAAGCATGTATGTACAGTTAGATCAGTATGGCTAGAAATACCATGACTTGACAATGTCACAAATAATTATGAAATAAAAAAAAAATTAAATTACTCTAAACGCCATCTGGGTCGTCGGGGTCTTCTTCATTATGAAGCAATTCTGCATGAACATTCAATCCCCTCGGACCGGCATCCACATAAATTTCTACATCTGGACTTCCACGCACACCTAATTAAGCTCAAGAGACTCGACAGGGCAAGTGCACAAGCCGCGCTGGGTTGTCCAGTTTTCTCCAGCCGTACTTCGTTGCGTCCAGCTTTGTTCCTGTCCCAAGCCATTCTTGAACTTAAAAAATATCAACCTAATTAATATTTCACTAATGCAGAATGCTTTACCCTTTTATTTTTCTTCAAATTACCTGCAGGTGCACGCGCAATGAATGTTGTCGAGCAGCTGCAGGGGGCAAAGTTTTCAGCTGCAAGTCAGCATCTAGCTTTTGCGTGGCGGCTACACTTGTTTTAGAGGGTGTAGCGAAGGTCATCTAGGGTGGCATATTTCGCTCCTCTGTATAAAGCAAGAAGCTGTTTCTTACCGCAGGAGACGATCCTCTCCAAATCTGCCCCGGGCTTATTAAAAACTCCAACTTAGTTGCCCTGGAGAATTTTCAATGTTGAAGCCTTTTCTTTTCCAAAAACTTCTGGCATTGTATCACAGCCGGAAAAGGCATGAGCAAAGAGAATGGCTGACTTCACATTGTCAAGGTGCTCCTGTATCAATTCGATGTTCTGTGCCTCTTCCACAGGTTTCTTTATCGAAAAACCACAACTTCTGGGTAGGTTTTCTGCGTTGGACAAGCATGGCAAGAATATCCGTGTCTGTTGCAGCTATAGCAAAGGTCGGGCTATTATACTGGTCAAGGTATCTGCATCCCCGGGGTCCTGTAGCACCCTTATCCATCTCTATTCGAGTGCAGGCTTCAGAAGGCGGGTACAGTTTGTTTTATTCTGACCGTTTCCCCGTAGTTCTTCGCTGTTGCTCTGATGACTTGGTTGACAACGCAACAAAGTATGACTGGAGAAAACTGGACTACGCAGCGCGGTTTGTGCCACACTGCTCCGACCTGCTCGCTGCGCCGCCGAGTCTACTGAACCTAATTAGGGGTGCGTGCAAATCCGGATGTGGAGATGCGTGTGGATACTGCGGCCGGTCCGCGGGAAATCGTTTGCCGGGAATGATGTCATCACTGCAGTGGATAGTGTTCTAATACAGAATTGCCGCATAATGAAGAAGACCCCGATGACCCAGATGGCAACTAGAATAATTTCATTTATATTTTTTCATTTCATAATTATCTTTGAAAGTTTCAAGTCATGGTATTTCTAGCCATATTTATAGACTGATTTAACCGTACATAGTAAAGATTTATACTACTGTTTCAGTAAAATGAATTATACTACTGTTTCAGTAAAATGCATGTCCACATATAATATATTTTAAGTATAAAGTGGTACTGTTATATTTAATATGAATATATATAAAAATTAAATATTTTCAAGGGCGATGTGCTCTTATTTCTCATTAAACAACTCTTTTATCCCATTTTCATCTCCTTTAAAACCCCATGCGCGCTCTCGCGCAAACGCCACGGCACGCGCCTTCACTCGCACACATACTCACACATTTAACACACTCACAACACACGCATGCACTCACAAGATGCGCGTCAGCTTGAAAATTGTCCAGATAAGCCTATATTGTCCCGCTTTTATTAAGCCACTTCGGATGAATTTTTTTCCAGACTGGAAAAAATTGTCATTTTCGGATTGAAAAAAAAATTGTTTTTGAATGATGACCAGATGACCCCTTGGTGCCGTGAACGCTAATTTCACTTTATAGTAGTATAAATTAAAATTGAAATATTTCCATTGGCTCAAAATTTGTAAGAAAGTAAACCACTGTTTTTAAAATTAACTATAATTTTTTTTTCTATGATTTTTTAATTAAAATTAAACGTATTGTACCTACTGACTTGCGGTGTGTTATATTAATAACCGAAAAAAGTATACATACAGCCTTAAACATTCGTTGTTAATAGTACCATGATTATGATCAATACTTTTTCGAAGTATGCTAACAATGTTAACAGCAATGGAGAAGGGGAAGGAGGAGAGAGAACGTACCACAACACTCACTGGCAACATCATTCATATCGTAGTATAAGATCAGTACAGCACATATCAGAAGTCAGAATGCGGTCTGCATATTTTGCATACGGAACTCCACTGGGAGCCCGGTCTACTTACGATTTTTAATTACGAACTTACCCTAATCTAATCCTACTCTAAAACAATCGGTCAAATTTAAAGGTTCCCTGTAAAATATGGCACTAGGCAACTTTAGATTGTCATACGTTATTTTTTGTTTAAAATCAGCTGATTTATTTCAAAAATCATGTAATTTTTATCACAGAGCAAAACAGAGACGTCCCGAGATATCGACTCAAGCTTCCATCCACCATTATAATGTAACGCGAAAACAGAGTCTTACAAATGAGAACTCTATTTGAAATGTTAGGTTTTTCCATTGTTTTCTTTTTCACCCTATAGCATTAAAACTTTGTTGATGTTTGTGAAACATGGACATTCTCCGTTCTCTTTAACGAGCAATTTGAACCAATCGGTGATGAAATTATTTTACCGAGGCAGAGCCAACCGGTAGTACTACGTAGGTACTAACTAAAACTAACCCATTGTCCATACTTAATTTAAGTCGGGATATTTTTCCGTTGGTATTTTTTTCGGTGGTATTTTTCCTGGCTAATTATTTTATCATAATCGTCAGTAGGTTTAAAAAGCAATACGAAATTGGCGAGAAGTAACAAAATAATATTCTTTACGAATATTAACTTTGTATTAGAATAATGCATATAAAGTAACCCTAAAAATAACTAGAGGTTGGTCACCAGAAAAGCACATTAACAAATCAACTTATCAACAAACTAATGTTAAAATTTTCGAGTCCAGCGACTCAACATTGCAAGAGTAAAAAGTACAAATATAAACATGTTGACACAACTACTAGCTAATTGCCAATGCTATGTTTACATTGAACTAATATGACATAAAAGCTGAAAATAATTACATGTTAAACAAAATGTGTATTTAACACACACTCACCATGTTTGTTTAGCAATTCTAGCAGGAATAAAAATGAAATAAACACCGGGTTCCACTGTTTGATCCCAACTAGCGAACCGGCATCATGGGTCCATTTTTTTACCTGTTCGTATCAAGAATGATCTCATCTTTCTCGATTTTTATCTCCCGATAATCTTCCTGGGATTAGAGGCAGTAACAATATTAGCCTTGCATAATCTCGCGTCGGTATATTTGTGGTTCCAAGTAGAAGTATTTAATGTTTTTTTCTGTCTATGGGATTGCAATGGGAAATGGCAAATCTTAAGCGTTGACATAATTCTAAGCAGTTTCTAGTAATATGTCCCATTTTAATTAATTAAAAATTTTTAATAATGTTAAATATTGGAAATAGTCGATTAGTCGCAGAACATTACAAAGTAATGAAATGCGTGCTTGTAATAATTTTAATAACCTTATCCTCTACATCACGTAGTTAATACAAAATGATGTTTTTAATAATTAGGAGTCTGGTTGTTTGATTATTCGTTTATTACTCACCAAGGTGCGCGCCTGTCTTAGCTTACAAGAAGCTGCATGGCCATAACTCCCAAATTTAGTTGCTGTTCCTAGCCTCTCTATATACAAGTCGTTACTCGTTACAACTATTAAAACATTTCTATCTATTTTATCTCCCGATACACATGCTTTCGACAGATACAGAAACTAGATATAAAACTGAGAAATGAAGCTATATAGATAATGACTTATAGATTGATTTTCTTTATTTACTTTTTAAATGAATAATTTTTACGCAATTTAGTTTTTATTTTTTGGTCATTTTTTTCCCATGAACCTTTAGGTAAATTGTAAAGGCATGTTTATTAGCTTCGACATATTCCACCGTCTGCAGAGGCTTGTATAATTAACTAACGTATAGTGAATTTCTTACTCACTCGTAATGGCGCCAGTCCTTCTAATCAATCAGCTCATTCTCGCCCAGTCGTAGAGTCGGGGAAATTAATATCCTCCTTAGAGTCAAAAGTTTTGCTTTAAGTGCACTCCTGCTAGATGATATCTCAAGAACCATTTTAAATACCTGTTGGTTTTTGAAAACTTTATGATGGTTTAATTCAAAGATATTTAACCTAGAACCAAATGGATGTTTGTTTTCACCGAACATGGAGTCACATTCCAAGGTCGATAGACGTATCGTTGCCAAATTTAAAATTTACCAGTTACTCTAGGAAATGACCCAGGAAATAGCAAATAAACTAGTAAAAAAAAATACCATATCTATTGATTTATTTTTTGATGCTGTCACCATAATCACGTACTTTTTTCATAACGAATTATAGCACTAAATAGCTATTTTCCCCGTTTTGATCCATCAAAACCCGGTTCTGAAGTTCCTGCATGCCAATCTGACAATGGCGCTTCCCTTGTTTTACGCGCAAAATATCTATAGTATGCGCGTGGTAAACTTGTGCACCAATAGAATGAGAGCATTGAAGATCGACGACACCAAAGATAGTAAATGAACCACAGTAGAACCAGTGGCGGGAATCATATATTATCAGACATTTAGTAAATGTCTTTGTATATTATATACCTAACACGGGTACTTCCGGTGTTTAAAATAAATAAAATATATATTTTTAAGTAGGTTTGATTGTTTATTAAATGTATGCAATAGCTTAAAAAAACTTCACAATTTACTAGTTTAACAAATCTAAATGAACCAATACCGACAATTTGATTTATCTACGCTAATAAGCCTATGTTCTAAAATGATTGAAAAATACTTTAGATTTAATACTTTTTTTTCTAGACAAACCAGTTTATTTAGCAGGTTTTTGTCAGTGTAGTATAGTATTATTTATAATGAAATGAAAATATATATTTAATAAGTATTTAATAGAAGCATAAACCTAACTACTCCGAATAGACGCTCAGTGGGCATAGCCCATAGAAAAATGCTACAATTGTATCGAGAGATGGCGCCACCATTATTACGAATTAAATTTTATCGTATTTCGTCGCTTGCCAAGCAACGGCCAAACGCCGTTCAGAACTCGGGTCGCTCGCGCTGTTGCCAAATTTAAATGTACTTAAAATAGATTAAGTATAATTAAATATGAAAAGAGGCTTCTATTTTATTTCGGTTATTTACCTATGATTTTAAATGTTGCAGGACCGGAGTTTTTTTATTTACAGTTTGTGGTTTTACTTTTTAGTAACAATTAGTAATTACCTAGGTATTGTTATTATTGTTAGTACGTACTCATATAGGTATGATAATAGGTATAGACATACTTTTTTTAGTTACTTAGGCGTACCTACCTATTATAGGAACTTAACATAACCTATAATATAATTATATTAATTGTAAAATTATTAAAAATCTTTTACCTACTACCATAAACCTAACTATTCGGCGTAGTTAGGTTTATGCTACTACTACACTACAATATATGAAATCTAAAATAATGTATAGGTACCTAGGTAGATACCTATCAAATTTGACCCCGGATCCGGAACAATAAAAACATTAAATAACTAATATTCAGCAATACAATTATCACCCTTATTTCGTAAAAACGCTCTCTTTCAGCTTGCGAATATTCATCAAAGACTGTTTCGCGGAAAACTGCGGCCGGTCCGGCGCGATGCGTATGAACTAAGGTAGGACTTACGTGCTTGCTCGATCCTCCAGCAAATACCGCGCGGCGCCCTGCACGGCGCGCGTAGCTAAATTTTCCAGATAATCGCAATTGCACCAAGCCAGCAAGTTAGGTTTATGGCAGGATCAAGTGTTTGCGAAGCTCTCACAATTCATACGACACTAATTATTATTCTCCTATTTTTGACTCTAATATTTTGATATTATTATTGTTTTCAACATGTCAGGCATCACCTGTTGTTTTTATAACTGCAATAATAATCACGGAATTAAATTATTTCGAATTCCCCTAAAGAACGACGAACTTTGCAAAAAATGGATTTTAAATAGTGGTAAGAATAAAACTTTCAATGAACTTTGACGTTAATCTGGAGGAATAAAACTGGGGATTAATCAAGAACCTTATCGAAACCTATAATAGTGGGCATAATACCTCGGGCCGTTTCATACGGGTGTCTCAAATTTTAGATATGACGGCATCGACTATTTTTTAAATGAAAGTCCTTTATTATTATTATTTTAAAGGGCATAATAAAGTTTCAGTTCGGCACCTAGTAATCGACGTGTGCTAGCATAGTTTAGTTATCGAAAAAAAATATCTCTCCTTTACCCAATTTATTCCAAAGTTAGAGACTCGCACTGTATACCTACGAGCCGCCACTGCCCATTACTATATAGGGTGTTCGTTAATGACATGCTAATATTTAAAAGGTTGATTCTTGGACACATTTTAAGAAAAAAACTTCTTATGAATGTATGCCCCAAACAACTTAACTTTTAGATACAAAAGGAGGTAAAACATTTTTTTTTATATAAGTGCGATACTATTCTAGATATCTTTATGAAATTGGGTACACGTCTTTTAGGCATCAAGATGTATTTTCTGTTGTACAGACAGTTTTTTTTCAGTGGCGTCCGTACCAGTTTTGCATTGAATATTTTTGAAGAAAAAAATGGTACGCACCTTTATCTTAAAATAAAAATCATTTTCGAAATCCGCATCTAAACAAATTTGATCAGTTGGTGTTTTTAAATCCGATGCAAGGCTTTCGCTTTAAAAAAAATCTATAATCGTTTCTTTGCATGGTCATAACAATTACGTTAATGACAATATCACAATGTAGAGAATTAGATTTTATTTTTTTAGGTGAAAACCGTGTGTCGGACTAAAAAAAAATCAAGTGATCAAAT